>CM076579.1:61124754-61428956 GCA_034641835.2 Pinus albicaulis | reverse complement strand
TGACAAACCCTTCACAAACACCTCTACATTCTCAAAGGTCATGATAAAATTCCATTTTAAAGCTTGACATTAAGTTTCATTTTCCTATGTATGATGGAGAGGTAGATGCTAAAATATTAGACAATTGGGTATGTTGGCTTGAAGTGTATGGTAGGATACAAAGGGTAAAGGATGATGACACCAAGATTCGAAGCTTGCTTCATTGAGATTGGAAAGTGCATCACTTATTTGGTGGGAAGCTAAAACTCAAGAGGACATGAAGAAGCAAGTAAGGTCTTAACCTCTTGGAATGATTTCGTTGTTGCCTTAAGGAGACATTTCTGTCCATTAGCATACATAAAAAAGGGATTATAATGGACTAGCAAAACTTTAGGAAAGGTCAAGGACAAAGTGTGCAAAGCTATACTCAAGAGTTTAGGATAAGAGTACTAATTTTGTGTGTAGATTTGACATCTTAAGATACTTTGTTAATGTACATTGGAGGTTTGCTTAGTTACCTAAGAAATACCATTCTCATGTTTAATCCTTCAAATTTAGATGAAGTATGTGTACACATGACACACATCTAGAGGCAAAATTGAAACATTTTCGAGAGGAGACAAGTGAAGATACAATTGAGCTTTGAAGAAAAGGAAAGGGTAAGTTTAGGGGTAAGAGTAAGAAGAATGAATCCATCGAAGTATGTAGAAAGAAAAAATCACATGAAAACATTGTTACAAAGATGGGAATGATGAATATCATTCTTGAAACTTCATCGAGGAGATGAGACCCAACAAGCTTAAAAATAAGGAGAAGTGAAGACAATTGCAACATTAACACACCATGACTTAGGTTGTGATTCGAGGAGATGAAACAAGTATCAACACAATGGTTTTGAAAGTTAAGGACATTGCAAGTAACATTTCTTCAAGTTGTCTTAATAGTACTCAATATGATGAAACAAAAATTGAAATTTTCCGCATTAGAGTCATTTCAAAAGCATGCAAGATTGACACCCTATTTGATAGTGGTTCACAATAAAACCTTATTTTGAAGACTTAGTCGAAGTTGAATTTAGAGACCATTCCTAATCCAATACCTTATCCTTTAGGTTGGATATGTATGAATGCAAACATATAGGTGACAAGGAAGTGCATACTTAGATTTTCAATGACTACAAACTTTCTTGATGAAGTTGAACTTGATGTTGTTCCACTTGATATTTATTGTTTTTGGTAGCCCATATATTTATGATAGGAGAGAAATATTTCATCGCCATGAGAATAACTATCAATTTTTCAAGAATGGAATTGATTATATTGTTAGAGCACATAGTAATAAGATGAGTTCATATCTTATGCATGTTGGAAAAATGAAGAGAATTGTGAATGTTAGTCAAAGAATTTCTTTGTTAATGTTGAAGCATGCGGATATTGTGAATGAGGCCTTTCAAGGTGATGCATCAAATGAAAATTTCGATTTCATTAAGGTTTCTAATGGTTGTGGTAATATGTTTCATGAGTCTAACATGTTTCCTCCAAAAATATGTAAACAAGACGAGAAAAATTAGCAGCAACATGCATCATTGTTGTGACATTGATGTGAAAAATATTCTAGTGCGAGAGAGTGCAAGGTCGAAGAGAAAGTTCCAAAGCAATTTTGAAAAAAGAGAAATTGGGTTCAAATTTTCTTCTTGTGGATTTAATAATTTATTGTCTTTGAAATGAAATCTTGGTGAGCCATGGTATTGCACCAAGAGCGCCGCAACTCCCGGGGTTGCCCTACTTTACTTTATCAACCCGGTTCGTACAAAATTTGAGGTGATAGTACTATGTACACGGCCACATGCATTATGTTCATGTCATCCTCTTTTGCTTTACGAAAGAATTGAGTATTTCTTAAATTATGAGAACAAATGGAAGGTAAATTACTAGGGAAATGATAGAAGGAAATTAAACTAAAGTCTTTGAAAATAAATGACGAATGAACTAATTTAATTGGAAAAAAGGAAATGAGCCGAAAGAAACTAGCTAATTTACTAAAAATAAATAGCGAGAAAGGAAATTAATTCTAAATCACACTTAAATTAGCCAAAAGCAGCTAAATGCATTCTACTTATCCCATGATCTATGTACCATGTTGTTATCCATGCAACTAAACTATCCATGACTTAATTCCTAACTAAAAAAGAGTTAATTTGTATCTTGTAGGAAGAAAAAGGGCTAAAAGAGCGAATTGAGGCAGCGCATGCAACAAGGCTTAGAAATGGAAAGCGGGGTTAAATCCTTAGAAAACTTGATTATAATGCGAGAAATGACTTTGGAGAGCGGGGAAATAATTGAAAAAGGCTTAGAGGTAGAAAGAGGGGTTTAAAACCTTGTGAAACCTTATTATAGAGCAAGAAATGGTTTAGAGTAGAAATAATCAAAAAATGTGATCGTGAAGAAGACGTGATGTCGAAAATCGCAACTTCGAAAGTTTAAATGGATAGCGGCGTAAGGATTTTAACGGGGAGTAAACTAAAATGTGTGAGAAGTGAAATGTGGTAAAGGTTGTGGGGAGGCAAGGTGCGATGGGGATGACATGGCGGCGAAAGGAAAAATGGAAAAATTACGGGCTACGATGTGTGATATGGTAAGTTCGGCGAAGTGCAATTTGCGATACGGTAAGGGTATGGTACCAACGATTTGAGATGCGGATGACATGGCGATGAAAGGAAAAGGAAAAGTTTCGATTTGCAATTTTGGGATTTCACAATATCGCAATCGCAATGAACGAGTGGTAAGTGTTAAAAAACATTTGAATGTTGCGATACGGGGAGTGTGACGTACGGTGGTGGGAGTCTCGAGGAGGAAGGCGGTACGGTTTCGATGGTTTTGAGAAGCATTTTTGCATTAAAATGAGTTTGATGATGATTCTTGTGAGAATGAAGGAATAAGGTAGGCAATTGGTGAAGGAGATAGGTAAGTCTTCAGGAAAAAGGTAAGCAATGCGAAGTGCAATTTGAGATTTTGCAATATCGCAATAGAGAAAGGAATGAGAGGTAAGTGTTGAAGGTAAATGTTAAAAGTTGCGATTGCGAAGTGTGATGTACGGTGGTGGGGGTCTCGAGGAGCAAAGGCGAGAGGTTGGTTTTTTCGGTGGTTTTGAATGGTTTTCACATGTTTTTCATAGAAAGAATAAGGCAATCGTGAACACATAAAACATAGAAATAAGGCACGAAGTGCTAAGTACATTAGGGAAATAAAGGTAAGTACAACGTTGAGATGAGAAAGAGAAGGAAGGAATGGAGGCATGAAGTAGTGCTGCGAGGAAATGAAACACACATGCAGTTATGCACGGGAGACAAACATAAATAAAAGGGATGAAACGGTGAAGGGCTTGGACTTGGTAACACAAATTTTTTTCCCAAAACTCAAGCGAGAAAGAAATTTTTTGGCTTGTGTGAGAAGAGTATGCCCCTACCGAATTCTATTGACGGATATGAGAGGGGGGGAACTTGACCACAATTTTGGATTTTCCTCTATTTCGCTATGCATAAGAAATTGAAACTACAACGACTACAAAAACTAAATAGCAATGAAACTTATCGAGAAGTAGATCTAACTTTAATGGCGAAGCAAAACTAGCTAAATAGCGAGAAAGAAAAGATAATAATGATAGAGAAGTTGAGGCACATGGATTGGGCCCTAACCCATGAGCCTAGCCCTTTGAAATTAAATCAATCAAATGGAATCGATCTTTGCTAATTTCATAAAAGAATAACTACGTACATCATGAATGTTTTGATCCACAGTAAGAAAAAAAGCTTCAATAGTTCACAACAATAATTACGAATGGAATCGAGACTAGGATAGACTAACTCTTCCTAGCTCTAGCTCTACTCTATTTATTCTGTAGTGTAGCCACCAATGACTCCTAGAAAATGGTTATTGAGTCCACTCAACTCCATGTAAACCAAGACAGTGCTCTCCTCTTTGAGTTTCTTAGGTGCCTCACGGGTTCAAATTCTTGGAGAGAATCCTTGGGGATCATTCGGCGATTATGGAATTTGGTTACACCGGAGAGAATATTTGGGATCCTTCGGCTTCCTTTGATGGTGGGCAATCCTCCTATATTTTCTCCTTGCTTTGTCTCCCAAAGTCTTTGTGATAAAATCTTTATAAAAGTGCTTAATAAATCATGATTTTCTTCACTCAACCTTATATTAGGCACTTAGAGTATGTTAGCCTTAATCACCAACTATACTAGCATCATAAAGCCAAATAATAATAAAAATGCAAAGAAAAACGGATCTGAAGGAAAAAAGGTGACTATTAACCCCTCCAAATATGTCTAATGATGGAGCTCATCATCACCCCTCTTGAATGGTTTCTAATCCTGCGGCCAGTCCTCCTCCTCCATTTCCTTCAAATATTTTACAAACCCCCTTAGTTTCACAAGGGAAGAAGTGTCGAGTTTCCCCGAGGGGAAAAATCCATCATTATTTTACGCATTTCTCCCATTCTCTATCTTGTGCATATGTGTCCTCTTTATTAGTCAGCTTGTTGACAAGGTGGTGACTTTAGTCCCAACCATAAGATATTTTGGCTTTCATGGCCCTCTTGTATAATGGTTCCTTTCATGCACCCCTCGGTCTTTACGGAAGTGTGATACTCCTTGTTCTTCGAGGCTATGTGGGAGGTTGTTCCATCTCTGCGGGCACACGGCCATAGTTGAATCTTCTTCTATCTTCCTAGAAACATCATCAAGTGTCCTATCACGGTTTTGAGTCTGAGTAGCTTTCAACCGGTGCATGATCCTTTTCAATTTCTCGATAGTTAAGGATGACTCCTCATGGGCTAAACACTTATAGTGAGATATAAGGGTTATATGTTTTCTTCTTCCAATGACCTTCCATATCTCTTTGGCTCTATTGTCTTCATTCACCATCCAAAATTATAGATGCAATAATTGCATATCCCCATTGTGGGATTGGGTCCCAAAAACTCAATTTTCGGCTGAAGTTATTTGCATATAAAACTATGCCATCTTTTCTTGATCGAAACTATGTTGGCTTTGCTTGTAGAACTTCATGAATTGCCTACAATATTAGAGGAGTGATCAATGGGAGGCTGATGTTGATTTGAAGTAGAAGCCATCGTTCTTTGAGGTACATAGAATATGAGTCGGAGGAATCTATGATGAAGGGCTTCAGTCGTAAGTCGCCATGGTGGCCTGCTGCTCCTCTTTTTGCCGCAATTTCTCTTTAGCACTACATTATATGCATGTGCCTTAAGCAACCCTGCTCCTTGAGAGGATATTTCTTCCAGTCTTTGTCCCCCCTTGGATATTCTTCAATGATGATTGGGCTTAGGGGAGAATTTTTGGATTTCTCTTATTCTTGTCGACTCCAAAATACCTAGAGTTTGCCTTTTTATTTTGGTGCTCATAGGGCCATGGTAGTGGGTAACATTTTGTGGTGGGGGATATGATGTTGGGATGTGAGTCTATGTCTACTTTTCTACTATCTCTATGACTTCTATGGCCATCTCTTATGTTGTTTTTCTTTGGCCCTTTGTCTTTCTCTCTTATTTTGGTTCTTCTTGTTTCTACTCATTCTTCCTTGAGTTTCTTCCTTCTTTTTTTTCTTTACGGTTATTTTCTCATTCTTGGCTTCCATGCTTCCGTCGAGTCCTCTCCCTATAACAAATTTAAATTCCTTGGTTTTTGGATAAGATGGAATCTCCTTTTATTGATGATGGTGGTGGTGGTGGTGGTGGTTAACGTCCACTCGGACCAAATTTGATCTATCGAACCTATAACTTTCTTAGTTCTTAATTGTGCGGCATCTCGTCTTTCTTGAGGAGATTGGTGTTGTAGCTTTCTTTTTTTCTTCTCTATGGTCTTCCAAAATCCTTTATCTTGCCCCTCCATCTCTTTTTATTCTTGGGACATAGTGCCTTATCTTTGGGATTTGGGAGATCTTCTTTACGCAAAAATGAAGATTTCTTTTGCGGTATTCGAATCCTCATAATTGTTGATGCTTGAGGGAGTGTCGAGTTTGCTTTTTTGTTGTTGGACGGGACTTTACCTGCTTGTCTCGATGGTTGCTTCTCTCTTGCCTTATTTCTTGCGATTCATAGTTTTTTGCGAGTATTCTTCCTTGATGACGGTGTAATGTTCCTTTTGTATACTTCCCACCATGTGAATGTTTATGGTTGTTCTTTCTATTAGATTTTTGCAGGAGACTTTTGGGAAATTTTTGGCTAGATGGCCTATCTCAAAGCGAGGATCAACATCTAAAGAGGACACTTTCATGGTTGAGTTTCTTGTTCCATACATAGTATTTTCTTGTTAGGATTATTTCGGCTAGGAATCCGGTCTTGAAGTTTATTTCTACACAAATGTGTGCATAAGTGGTTACGACATATTCCTCACATTTCCCCTGAAGTACCCGTAGTAAAAAATTTCCCAATTGTCCAGTGGCTGCTAACCGGAGAGATTCATAGATGCAAAGGTAGTTTTGGCAATATAGACAAGGCGAGGTGCGAGGTTATGAATGCGGCCCGGGGATCGAATGATGGGTTCGATGGCTTCATGAATAGGCCGAGTTTGAAAACCAAGGGCCCAAATTTAAAATCGTGTACGCTTTCGAGGAGTTTTCAAAATCTACTATAAAGAAACCCTTAACACGAGGGTAGATATTAATGTCATCGAAAATGAGAGGCTTCCATACTCAGGAATCCAATTGTGAAGCGTGAATCGCGGCCCCGAAAGCCATTAAACCAACATATTAAGGCACTTTAAAATAAATTCAAGGCTTCATCGTTAGGGCCTTGACCATACACGGTGGGAGTTGGGGCTTCACTCATAATATGGGCGGGATCTTTACTCTCGAGCCGGACGGGAGGCGGGCCGGAAATTATCACTTTGAAAAGTTGGGAGCCATACTGAACCCAAAAGCCAAGAGATCTCCTATGACCAAATTTTTAAATACTTCGCACATGATTACGAGGTTAAAATATGCACCACAAATACAATGTAATGATAATATCACCCAACCTTCCCGCAAACTCTATAATCGACACTTCCTTACACACCACGGACTCTCGATGTATATTTGGTATAGGAGGATAACTTTCGATTGATGAAGTAGATACCTTGCAAAACGGATAATAAACCTCATAGCTGCGGATACCTCACACAATAGATACGGCTGTAAATTGGATGCAAATGAACTTTGATACGCCCCTCCTTTGTTTTGCTACTCCTTAAAAAACCTATGCGCGATCGAAGGAAAATTCCCACCCACTTATATTGCGCGATGATAATCGGACAACGCTCGACTCGTAGCCTGTCGTTCCTCGATGCTCGCTCGCTTGAACTTCTCCAAAATACCTCGAAGTTAGAAATATTTGGAGATGCTCACTCATTGGGTTAAGTAAATATTGATAAGAACTTCTAATATCCAAAGCTTTGGTACTCTAGAGCTTTAGCTATTAGATGACATAGCTAAATTTGGAGTTCCAATATAACTCGCTCGACTCAATTCTATCGTGAACAATTGGTTCCTCCTTTTTAATTCATGATGGACTACGCGTTTTCCTCCCCTCATTCTCCTCTACTCCTTGATTTAAAATATTTTATTTTGCATGCCCGAGGTGGCGTGTACTCCCGATTTTATTCCAACGCCATTCCTCACGGTGGTGGCTAAGTTAGCGACCACCATTACGCCTCGAAACACTAAATCAGAAAATTAATTATTTATTATTATGAATGTGTAGCAAAGGGTGAGAGCTTATACCCGAGTTTACCTATTGTTTCCAAGGTGGTTGCGAGGGGGGTGGAGGTTTTAGACAAGCCTTTTTAGATGTTGCTTCTTCACCATATTCTTGTTCTCTGAGTGGCTTTGACTTATTGTAGGGAGTAGGTTCCTAAATGATTTTCCTAATATTTGTTTGTTGTTCTCTCTATTGTGGATTTCACATGGGAGCACTTGATATGCCATACGTAGCATTCTCATTCTCCTGTAGTCTATTGTACGGTTTCCCTTGTTTTTTTCTTGGAAGTCCATGAACAAATTTTTTTTTGAAGGAACTTCCACGATGTTTATGTGAGTTTGTTTGTGTCTTTCTTCTCTTGCTACATTGTCTCGGGGAATGGAGGGAGTGTGGTCTGGAGCTGATGGAGGAGTAATGAAGATGAATGAAGTAAATGATGGGATGGATGAAAAAATATAAGAAGGGGAAAATAATATGAATGCTTCCTTGTGTTCCAAAAACCGTAAGAACACCAAAACAACAAAGACAAAAAAAACATTGATGCGGATGCATTTTTTGGTTTTAATTTATTTTCTCTTTTTTTTTTTCGAAAAGAAATTGGGTTGCCTCCCATGGAGGTTTACCCCATAAAATTGCCTTCGGTGCCTTAGAGAGTTTTTCACCAACGAGATATTTATTATTGTTATATTTTTTTTTTTATGTAAGCGCCTCACATTGAGATTTTCAACCCACTAGCTTTCCTTTTTCTTTATTCGTAGGAGGTGTGGGAAAATATGGATTTTACCATCACATACACCTCTATTCTTATTTAATTGATGAATTTTTCCCTTGACAAAAGTCTTGTAAATTTTAAGTACGTGACCAATGAAAAGCAAGGGATCCTTCCTCATACGGTCTTTGATTTGAATTGTGACATTATCAAAGAAAATTTCTCCATTATGTAAGGACCCAACCATCTGGTCATCACCTTTCCTTTGAAGTCTTTAAACCTTGAAATCATACAACAATTCCCAATATCCTTCTTGGAAGGTATTTTCTTTGATGTTCTTGTCCTTCATACCTTCCTTTGCGGTGAACTACCTCGTGACGAAGAAGTGCTTGCATTCTAAAATCATCCAATCCATTTAATTACGTAACCTCTCTTTTTGGGCATTTGTTAGATCTAGATTTAATTCAACTTCCATTCTTAAATGTTGAATTCAAACTCAGCGAAAGTAAATTTTCTTACCATAGGAATAGTTCATAAGGAGTGAATCACATTTTGTCTTCCAAGTGGTGTTGTAGACCCAAGTAGCTTCTACCAATCTGTCTATACCAAAATTTTGTTGTTTGTTGCTCACAACCTTGGTGAGATGCTCTCTAAAGCTGCGGTGATTGCTATTTGGCCATTCACATGAGGGTGATGGCGATGAAAGTTCTATGCTTAATCTTGTGCTTCCTCAAAAGATTCTTAATGAGGTGAGAGGTGGCTTGTGATCCTTTGAGTTTGTAACTATTTCTCTCGGATATCCAAATTTGTAAAACACATTCTCCCTATCAAATTCTACTTTTTCTTTGGTTTCTACCTTCACTACTTTCTTGACCCACTTTGTCGAGGGTAATCGGTGCGGACTATGATATTCTTCTTTTTTTTCTACGATGTTGGATCGATGGGTCTATAGGTTTTAAACATGTACAACAATTATGCGCAAAGGAATATTAAAAACAAAAAATAAAAAAATAGCGAAAGCATAAAACATAAAACAAACATACACGAAGGAATTTCCCCTAGATCCAAAATTGGGACGACCGACTTGATTTTCATTATATTCCTTTTAGTGTTACAACACATATATATACATGCGAAGAATACATAAACCCCCAATCCATTAACCGTATATTATAACATAACCGTAATTCCCAAAGCGGGATCTACGAAATACCGAAGTGAGAACCATCATGCCCAGGCTCATGTGCAAACCCATGCACAAAACCATGGGCGAGTGCGCCTTTGAAAAATAGGGTCCAAAAAATTTTCTCGGGGCGTTACGCCCCTTGTGACCCCACTGCGCGCGGAATGTAGAGGGTGAGCAATCACCTCCTCATGCATGACTAGTTGTGGAAAGAATATAACACATACCCAACATTCTCCCACTTGTTGTTTTCTTTTAGCAAGGGGTACGGAGAGCTTAGTCATTAGCCCGGCTACGCAACACACATTGTTTCTCTACACGAAATTTTGAGTGTTCGAAAATTCATCCCAATGCATATGCAACATTCTTCAAAGTGTCCACCTTTACTAGCAACACCCTTTTAGCCTCAGCCACATATCTCTCACAAAGTGATATTGAACATCAATGTGCTTTGTCTTTGAATGATAAACGGGGGTTCTTAGCCAAAGAAAATTGCACTTTGGCTATCCACCAATAGAGTATATCATATAGCTTTACGCACCAACCCCATACTTGAACACAATCTACGCAACCAAGTGATTCCTTGCTTGCATGAGTAGGTACCAATCTATTCTACCTCTGTGGTTGAAAGAGCCACTACATACTATCTTTTACTCATCCAAACTGGCTACACACATCCAAATAAGCTAAACACATACCCACTTGTAGATATTCTTTGGTCCAAATCTCTGCCCTGGTCTTTGCACCAACAAAACCACGAAGATATCCAACACTCTTTCCAATATTGGTCTTCCATGGTAACCCTGAAGCCATAATCACTAATTACACACAACTATCGAAAACCCGCTTCACTTCTATCCAATGCTCCTTCCTAAGGTTTGACATAAACCTTCTCAATACTCCCCACTTGCATGTACGATGTAGTCTAGTACGGACCATTGCATACATCGGGATACCCACTACACTTGCATATGGAACACGAGACATATCCTCCTCTTCTTCTTGTGTCTTGGGACAACACGATTATGGAACAAATTTACACATATAGGAGATAAAAGAACATTCCTTTAGTTTTTACTATCACGCATAAACCTATGCAATATAGTCTCGACATACTTCCTGCGGATTAACCGAGCTTTCTTTTTGCCCGATCTCTCTTAATTTCCATGCCCAAAATATAGGTTCGCGCACCAAGATCCTTCATGTCGAATTTAGAGAATAGTTGGGTCTTGATATTCGATGATTTCTTTGTCATTTCCAATCAACACCATATTATCCACATACAAGACAAAATAAATAACATGGTCACTAATTAATTTAACATAAACATAGTGATCCTCCTTATGCAGTGAAGCCAAGTCCCAAATATATAGGTATCAAATTTCTGATACCACATCATAGTGACTATTTTAACCCATACGAGAGACTTCTTCCAGCAGCATACCAATTCTTTCTTCCCCTTCATCATAAAGCTTTCAGGTTGTTTCATTTAGATCTCCTCCCGGATCCCCATAAAGAAATGTTGTCTTCACATCCATACGTTCAATCTCAAAATAAAATGATGCGGCAATAGATAAAAGTAATCTAATAGAAGTAAATTTGGCAACAAGACAAAAAAATATCACCAAAATTCACGGCATTTGGGAATAACCTTTTGCTACCAACTAAGATTTTTATTTCTCCACCTTTCCTTGTACATTCATCTTCTTCTTAAACACCCATTTTCTCCCAATAGGCTTCCTTCCGGCCGACAACTCCACCGGATCGCATGCCTCATTTTTATGTAAGGATGCCATTTCATCAACCATGGCCTCATTCTAGAGTTTTCCATCCTCTTGAATCTCTTGCCTCCACCAGTCTTCTGGGATCATCATCGATTATATTTTAAAGCAAAATTTGAACATAAAGAAGATGGATTATACCTTTCTAGTTGTCTTCTTTCCCAGACTAATCTTCCCACAGTGGAGTATGTGGCTCTTCCTCTTAGGGAGTCTTTATGTACATTTGTGAGAGTCTTTATTCATCATCCTTTAGCTCAAACACTATCTTCTCAAGTTCCTTTGGTAGGATTTCATGTTTAACAACATCTTTCACCTCTCTAAACACCACATCTTGTTTGTACACAACCTTCCTTATTTCGAGGTTCCAAAGCTTGTAACCCTTTTAAACCATCCTTATACCCAATAAAGATGCACCTTTCGGATTTATTATCCAACTTGGTCCTTTTGTCCTTTGGAACATGTACATATGCATCATCCAAATACCCTTAGATGTGAAAGAGAGGGTTTCTTACTAGTACATATGTCTGTGGAGTCTCTTATCCTCAACGATGAAGGTGATATGTTAACCAAGTAACATGAAGTCTCCACTAACTTTGCCCGGAATTATTGTCCTAACCCCGATTACCACGCTGCTTCTTGCCTTTTCCATCTACATTCCGTTCATTCTTTACGCAACTCCATTTTTACGGGAGTGTGTATGGAGTAGTATTCTACGGTGCTATACCACACTTCTTACGATATTCAAATTCCTTCTTGCGGAACACCCCACCATTATCTTTCCTCAACACCTTTATCTTCTTCTCTGTCTGGTTTTCACAAAGGCTTAAATTATTCATCTGTGTCAAAGACATAAGATTTATTCCTCAAGAAATATATCCATGTATTCCTTAAGAATTCATTTATGAATGAAACATAGTACAGACTTACCCGGTGATGGAACACGACATAGGTCCAAACACATCACTATGCACAAGCTCTAATATCTTGTTTGCCCTCTTAGCACTAGAAGAGAAAACTCACTCGATTTGCTTCTATATAAATGTTCATATAAATTGAAATCCGAGAGAGCTGTATACATACCTTCTACCATACCATTTCCTTACGATGTCGGAGAGGCCCTTCTCTCCAGTATGTCCCAAGCCTTTGATGCCATAACATGGTCTTTTCTCCGAGAGACCGCTAAACACTAGCTCCACTTTCGAGAACCACAAAATTATTGCACCCATCAATAATAGTGCTACCTTGAAGCTTGTACGGAATTATAATATGAACTTCCCACATTAATACCGGTGCTCCCAAACCATCTTATAAGTGTCTTTCTCGGTGCTCTTTGTTTTACACCATCATCATCTTGTTTACGATACGGTTACGGCCAATGTAGGAATATGTAGAACACTAGGAAGTGTTCTAATCCTTCAACAACTAACGACTTCTACATCTTGAATTTTCCACGTACGATGATTCTAGCCTTCCTATCATCACTGAAGGTCATCTTGCCATCATATTTCTCATACTATAAAACCACTCTATGGAAGTGAAGTGAAAGGATGCACACAAAGTCAATCATCCATGACTCATGATCTACATGTGTATTTGAAGAAGACGACAAATACACATCCCCCTAAATACGGGTGGTTTTCCTCTCCAAATGAGCATCATCGGATCCCTTTCCTTTCTTGAAGACTTGGATCTACGATAACTTTTGTAGTTCCTTCCTTTTCGAATTTCCGACACACCTTTACAAGCTGTCCAAGTGATTTAGATCTCCCTCGAAACCTTGTTCTTGTTTACGTGCAGGACCTTCCTCATACGGATAAGGCATCTCCCATTACGGCCCTCCATATTTCTCCATCTCATTTTCCTCCAATAGCGAGGTACAGAGACGGTGTCATCAAAATTCAAGGTAGTTGTATTGCTACCTATTACCAATAACAAAGTTTGTCCCATGGGTACGAGTAGAAAATGACAAAGTACAGTACACTTATCTTCATCTAGGATTTTAATATCAACTTGAGATGACATTTGAATTACCATAGTATTGAAGGCATTCATATGCTTTGTCACCAAGTCTCCATCCTTCATCCTCGGGTTATACAAATTTTTCCGCATGAAAAATTTATTCCTTTAGAACTTAGATTGGTACAAAGTCCCAAGTTTTCCCCACAAATTCTTTGTCGTACCTTCCCCGGATACATTCAACAATATCAAATTGCGACACACAACCGTATTGTGATCTTCGCCTTCAGTCAACTTTTCTAGTCTTCATCGACATTGTCGTTGGTTTAGTACCTAGATCTCTAGTGATCCAGCAGTCTTTATCCACCATTATATCCTCCATCTTGAGCTTCCACAACTCAAAACTACGACGCGGGTTAAATTTCTGCATCTGTATCTTTCCACCACTCGCCATCTTTTTTCACCACAAGAATCGATCCCATGACTCTCCCTTTGAAATAGGGTCTACCACCAGGCCTTAGCAAGCCCTCGGCGACGAAGGCATCCCTTGAAGGCAGAAAACGAGCTACGATACAAATGTAGGTTTTAATCTTTTGTACAACAATTATCTACAAACGAATCTTAAAAACGAGAGAAAATAAACAATAAAAAGAAAGCATAAAACATAAAATAGATATACATAGAGATTTTCCCCTGGATCCCAAATGAGGATGACCGGCTTGATTTTTAATTATATTCCTTTTAGTGTTACAACATACATCTTTCGAAGCATACATAAGCCTAATCCATTAACCCTGGATTAGAACATAACCATAGTTCCCTTGGTACCGAATCTACAAAATACCAAGGGCTAGAAAACCATCATGCTAAAACCATGTGCAAACCCATGCAAAAAACCATGAGTGGGTTCGCCCACATCGAAAAAAAATAAGTCCAAATTTTTTCCTTCGGGAGTTGCCCTAGATCCCGAGCACGGAGACGCCACCCCTTGTGACCCCTGGCACATTCCCCGGTCGTGCCACCATGATTCCCAATCGTCCCCCTATGACCCCCCCCCTGGCTAACTAGTCATGGAAAAAATATAACACATACCCAACGAGGTTAAAACAAATTCCATGCCCCACTTTTCAAATGGCTCAAGGGCCACTGGGTCTCGTCTCACCAGGCTTCATCCAAAGATGAAGACCCAACAATAATAAAAACAAGGAGAAGTAGAAGACAACTACAACATTAACACATGATTTAGGTTCTAATTCTAGAAGATGAAACAAATATCAGCACAATGGGTTTGAAAGTTAAGGACATTACAAGTACAGTTCAGGTTGTCTTAGTACTCAATATGATGAAACAAAATTGAACTTTTCCATGTTAGAGTTGTTTCAAAGCATACCAATATTGACACCCTATTTGATAATGGTTCGCAAGAAAAACTTATTTACGAAGACTTAGTCAAAAAGTTGAATTTAGAAGACCATTCCCTATTCCAATACCTTAACCTTTAGGTTGGATATGTATGAATTCAAACTTTGAGGGTGACGAGGAAGTGCATACTTATATTTGAAATCACTACAAACTTTCTTGATGAAGTTGAACTTGATGTTGTTCGACTCGATATTTCTTGTATTACTTTGGGTAGCCCATATCTTTATGATAGGAGAAAATATTTCATCACCATGAGAATAACTATTAATTTTTCAAGAATGAAATTGAGTATATTATTGAAGCACACATAGTAAGAAGATGAGTTCATATCTTAGCCATGTTGGAAAAGCCAGAAGAAAATTGTGAATGCTAGTAAAAAATTTTTCAACTTTATTAATATTTGGTAACGTACGGATGTTGTGAATGAGGCCTTTAATTGACATCAAATGAAAATTATTTATTATTTCATTAAGGTTTATAATGGTTGTGATAATATGTTTTCATGATTCTATGTTCCTCCAAAAGATATGTGAATTAAAAAAAAAAAATTGCGGCGACATGCATCATTGTTGAGCAATGATGTGAACAATATTCCAATGCAAGAGAGTGCAAAGGTCGAAGAAAAGTTCAAAGAAATTTGAAAAAGAGGGAATTGGGTTCAAAGTTTCTTCTTGTGGTTTTCATAATGTATTGTCTTTGAAGTAGGATGTTTGGTAAGCCTTGGTATTGCACAAAGTCTTTTAACTCAAAGAGGTTCCCTACTTTGCTTTATCCAACCTAGGAGTTCGTACGAGCTTTGGTGTGATTACTATATACAAAGCCGAGATGCATTAAATGCATGTCATCCTCTTTTTCTTTACGAAAGGGTGTTATTTCTTATATTGAGAATAAGTGGAAGGTACGTGCGGAAGGAAATGACGAGAAAGGAAATTAAACTAAAGTCTTTGAAAAGAAATGACAAGAATGAACGAATTTAAATGGAAAAAATAGAAATGATTGAAAAGAAACTAAGCTAATTTCTTTGAAAATAAATGGTAGAAAGGAAAATAATTCTAAACCACACTTAACTTCGCCAAATAGCTAAATGCATTATTATATCCCATGATCTATGTCTCGTGTTGTTATCCATGCAACAAAACTATCCATGACTTAATTCAAACTAAAAAGTGTTAATTTCCATCTTGGAGGAAGAAAAAGACAAGGCGAATTTCGGGCTTAGCGCATGCAACGGGGCTTAGAATCGGAAGCGAGGGGTTATACCCTTATAAAATTTGATTATACTTATGAGAAATGACTTTGGAGCGGAAAGAATTCGAAAAAGGATTAGAGGTGGAAAAGGGGGGTTTAAACCTTCAAAACCTTATTATAGTGCAAGAAATGGCTTTGGAGAAGAAATAATCGAAAAATGCGATGGCGGAGACACGATGGAGGTAAAAGTTGTGATGTGCGATGTCGCAATCACAAATTCGCAAGTTTTAAATGGATAGTGGTAAGGATTTAACGGGGAGTAAACGAAAATGTGTGAAGTGCAATGTGGTAAAGGTTGTGCGACGGGGGGTGCGATGGGGATGACATGGTGGTGAAAAGGAAAAAGGAAACATTGCGGGCTATGATGTGTGATATGGTAAGTTTAGAAAAGTGCGATTTGCACTACAATAAGGTTGCGGGCTGCGATTTGTGATGCGATTGACGTGGCGATGAAAAGGAAGAAAGGAAAAGTTGGCAGATTTGCAATTTTCGATTTCACAATATCGCAATCTCAATGAGTGAGCGGTGGGGAGTGTTAGAGTAAACGTTTGAATTTTGCGATGCGAAGTGCGACATACGATGGTGGGGGTCTCGAGGAGGAAGGTGAAGGTACGGTTTCGATGTTTTCAAACGTTTTGTGTTAAAATGAGTTCGGTGATGGTGGCCAGGCATAATGAAGGGGCAAAAGGCATGCAATCGGCCAAAGGAGATAGGTAAGTATTCAAGGAAAAAGGTAAGCGATGCAAAGTGCGATTTGAGATTTCGCAATATCGCATTAGAAAGGAATGAGCGGTAAGTGTTGAAGGCAAATGTTTAATGTTGTGATTGCGAGGAGTGCGATGTGGTGGCGGGAGTCTCGAGGAGCAAGAGTAGAGGTTGGTTTCGGTGGTTTTGAATGGTTTCCGTGTTTTGCATAGAAATAATAAAGGCGGCGCGTGAACAGAAATAAGGCTTTGAAGGGCTAAGTACATTAGGGAAATAAAAGTTAAGTACAATGTTGAGATGAGAAGAGAAGGAAGGGAATGGAGGCGTAAGTGGTGCTGAGAAATGAAACACACATGCAGTTATGCACGAGAGATAAGCATAAATGTAGGATGAAATAGTGAAGGAAAGGGCTTGAACTTGGTAACACAAATTCTTCCCAAAACTCAAGAAACAAAATCAATTTTTAGCTTGTGGGAAGGTTTTCCCCTACTCAAACTCTATAAACGAGAGATGAGAGGGGAGAGACTTAAACCATTTTTTGGATTTTTTCCTCTATTTCGCTATGCGGAAAGAAATTGAAACTACAACGGCATAAAAAATAAATAGCGATGAAACTTATCAGACGAGATCTAACTTTAATGGCACTTAAGCAAAACTAACTAAATGAGGAGAAAGGAAAAGATAATAACGAGGCGGAGAATATAAGGCACATGGGTTGGGCCCTAACCCATAGCATAGCCTACCGAACTTAAATCAATCAAATGGAACCGATCTGCTCATTTCATAACAAAATAATTGCATACATCTACGAAATTTTCGATCTGAGTAAAACAAAAAGCTTCAATAGTTCACAACAATAATTACGAATGGAATCGAGAGTAGGATAGACTAACTATTCCTAGCTCTGCGCAGATGCCTCCATTTATTCTATAGGGCAACCACCATGACTCCCTAGAAAATGATTATTGAGTCCTCCAACTCCAAAGTAAACAAGGCCCAGTGCTCTCCTCTTTGAGTTGCTCGGTACCTCTAGAATTGAATTGCTAGAGAGAATCCTTGGGGATCCTTCGGCTTGCTTGTGGAATTCGGGTGCTAGAGAATCATTGGGATCTTCGGCTTCCTTTGATGGTGGGAAATCCTCTTATATTTTCTCCTTCTTGTACGCTCGAGTCTTTGTGATGAAATATTTATAAAAGTGCTTAATAAATCATTATTTACGCTCTCCAGCATATGTTAGGCACTCGAGGAGTATGTTAGCCTTAATCACCACCTATACTAGCATCATAAACCCAAATAATAATAAAAATGCAAGAAAAATAGATCTAAGAAGGAAAAAAAGGTGACTATTAACCCCTCCAAATATGTCTAATGATGGGCTCCATCATCACCCCTACTAAATGGTCGCTAATCCTGCGTACAGTGTCCTCCTCCTCCCATTTCCTTCAAAGATTTTACAACCCCCTTAGTTCATGAGGAAGAAGTGTGGAAGTTTCCCCAAAGGGTAAAATCCATCATTATTTCTGCATTCTCCTATCTTGTGCATATGTGTCCTCTTTGTCAGTCGACCCCAACGACAAAGGTGGGCTGAACTTTAGGCCCAACCATCGGAAATATTTTTTGCATTCATGGCCCTCTTGTATAATGGTTCCCTTTCTAATGCACCCCTCGGTCTTTCTAGAGTATGATACTCCTGTTCTTGAGGCTATGTGGGTGGTTGTTCCATCTCCTACGGGCGGCCATAATTGAATCTTCTTATATACGCCTAAAAACATCATCCAAAGTAGCCTATCACACAGTTTTGAGTACGAAGGTAGATTTCTACCCGGTGCGGGGTCCTTTTCGATTTCTCGATGGTTAAGGATGATTCCTCTTGTCTTTGAACACTTCTAGTATGAGATATAATGGTTTTTTGTTTCTTCTTTTTATGACCTTCCATATCTCTTTGGCTCTATTGTCCTCATTCACCATCCAAGATGTTAAGATCCATTCTTCATATCCCCCAACATTGTAGGATTGGGGTCCCAAATCTCGATTTGTCGGCCACCAAGTTATGCATATAAAACTATACCATCTTTTCTTGATCAACTATGTTGGCTTGCTTGTAGAACTTCATGAATTGCCTACAACTTGGAAAGGGGAGTGATCGATGGGAGGCTAGAGTGTTGATTTGAAATAAAAGCCATTTTTCTTTGAGGTACACAACATATGAGTTGGGGGAATGTTTGTGATGAGAAACTTCAATGCATAAGTCTGCCATGGTGGCTACTTGCTCCTCTTTTTGCTGCAATTTATCTTTTAGCGCTACATTCTATGCATGTGCCTTCTACATCTTCTCCTTCGGGAGATATTTTTTTGATGCTTTCCTCCCCCTTGGATATTCTTTTCATCTCCAGAATTCCCTGGGAGTCTTGTCTTTTATTTTTTTGTCGATAGGAGCCATGGTGGAAGTTATCTTTTTGTAGTGAGGGGATGTGATGTTGGGTTGGGAGTCTATGTCTAGAGCCACTTTCTTCTATATCTATGACTTCTATGGCCATCTCTTATGTTTTTCTTTGGCCCTCTATATTTCTCTCTTATTTTGGCTCTTATTGTTTCTACTCATTCTTCCTCGAGTTTCTTCCTTCTTTTTCTTCTGGTTCTTTTTCTTCTTCTTCAAGTGCTACATACTTCCGTCGGTCCTCTCCCTATAAAAAATTTCAATTCAACGGATTTGGAGAGATGGGAATCTCCTTTTATTAGATGACATGGCTAAATTTGGAGTGCAGTATAATAACTCGGCTCCCGATTCTATCGTAGACGATTGGTTCCTCCTCCTGTTAATTCGGGATGGACTACGCTTTCCTCCTTGTTCTCCTCTACTCCCTTTGAGTGAAAATTTTTATTTTGCATGCCCGGAGTGGCGTGTACTCCTAGTTTTTATTCCAACCATACCTCACGGTTATGGCCAAGTTAGCAGCCACCACTGCGCTACGAAACTCTAAGTCGGCAAATTAATTATTTCTAGTTATTATGAATGCATAGTAAGGGGTGGAAGCTTGTAAATTCGGCTTTGTTGTTTCCAAGGTGGTTGTGAGTCTTTGGAGGTTTAATACAAACCTTTTTAGATGCTGCTTCTTCACCATATTCCCTTTCTCTAGGTAGAAGCTTGTTGTAGGAGCATCTTCTTGAATAGGTTGCTAATATTTGTCTGTTGTTTCTCTGCGATTTGGATGTCACGTGGAAGCCGAGGATACCATGGGTGGCATTCTTGTTCTCCTGTATTTCTATTGTGCGGTTTCCTTGTTTTTCTTCTTGGAATTCCCGTGAACAACGTTTTTAAGGAACTACGATGTTTCATGTGATACATTTTGTGTGATGCTTCTCTTGCTACATTGTGCTCGGGGAATGGAGGAGTGTAGTGTATGGAGGTGATGGAGGAAGTTATGAATATGAATGAAGTGAATGGTGGGATAGACAAGATAGAAAGAAGGAAAAATACGACAAATGCTTCTGTGTTTTCTAGAAACCATTGACAACTTGCAAAACAACAAACACGAAAAAAACACGGTGATGCGGATGCATTTTTTGGTTTTCTTTTTTTTCTTTTCTTTTTTCTTTTTTTTTTCGAAAGGAATTGGGCTGCCTCCATGGAGGTTTTGACCCCAAAATTTCCTTGGGTGCCTTAAAGAGGTTTTCACCCATGGATATTTTAGTAGTGAGGGGTTTGCCTATATCCAAGGTTTTCAACCCACGAGTTTTTTTTTTTTTTTTTTTTTTGTTAGGAGGTGTGGGAAAATATGGAGTTTCCAATCTGTACCTCTCTTGCTTATTGAATTTATGAATTGTGTCCTTGACAAAGGCTTCTTGTAAATTTTAAGTCCATGACCATTGTATTAGGGGATCCCTTCCCCTAATCTACGGTCTTTGATTTGAATTATTGCCATTATCAAAGAATTTCTCCGTTATGTAAGGACCTTCATCACAGTCATTATTTTTCCTTTGAATTATTTAAACCTTGAATCATAAAAAAATTCCCAATCTCCTTCTTGGAAGGTATTTTCTTTGATGTTCTTGTCATGGTATACCTTCCTTTGTAGCTAAACTACCTACGTGAAGAAGTGCTTGCATTCTAAACTCATCCAATCCATTTAGTTGCAACAACCTTTATTTTTGGGCATTTTGTTAGATATATATTTAATTCAGCTACCATTCTTAAGGTATTGAATTCAAACTCAAGCGAAAGTAGAGCTTTCTTACCATAGACTAGTTCATAAGGAGTGAATCATGTTGTTGTCTTCCAAGTGGTGTTGTAGGCCCAATTAGCTTCTACCAATCTCTATACGACCAATATTTTGCAGTGGTACTCACAACCTTGGTGAGGATGCTCTCTAAAGCTACGGTAGTTAATTCTACTTGGCCATTTCCTAAGGGTGATACGTAATAGAAGTTCTATGCTTAACCTTGTTCTTCCTCGATATTATTAATGAGGTGAGGGTATTTGTGATCCTTGATGCGTGACTGTTCTCTAGGATATCCAAATTTGTAAAACAAATTCTCCCTCGAAAATTCTACTACTTTTTATTCAATTGCTACCTTCATGGCTGATTTTTCTTGACCCACTTTGTCGGGTAACCGGTCTGGACTATTGTGTTCTTCCTTTTTCCAAATGGTGGATCGATGGGTCCGACAAATTCCATGCCCCACTTGTCGAGTTCTCCAAGAGCCACTTGGGGGTGTGAAATTCATCCCTTTGTGTGGGTTTCCCCATCCTTTGTCAACGGAGTCACACTGCTTTAGTGTATCTTACGGGAATCTTAGTGAAGGGTAGTCCAATAACCCACTTGCAAGGAAACTTTGTGAGAAGTTCTATTTGCATAAAAGTGGCCTCCATATGAGGTTTTGTCATGAAATTGAAGAGGATCTGCAAAAACTTCTTCTCCCTAACACATCTTCTTAGGATTTGTCGGGGCCTAGCTTGAAGAGATTCCCCGAATCACATGTGAAATGGGTGCTTTTTTTGATGATTCTACTCCTCTCCTACGAATGAAGATTAGGGAGGGATTTCCGATCAACCCGAGTAGTTGGTTGTGTCATCGAAACCATGGTGAGAGTTTGATATGGAGAAAAGCGTTGTTCATCTGACGAGTTGTTCATCCACCATTCCTTCTTCACCAGCAGGGAGAACTAACTGCTGGAAAAAAAAATCGAAACAACATTTTTCCTTTCCGAGGTTTATCAACAATAGTCAAATCAAATTTCTACAAAATTAGCAACCATCTAATTATTGTAACATTAAAATCCCACTTTTTTCATTAAATGTTTGATAGTTTGCAAGGTCGGTGTGAACAAAGGTGCGATATCTAGTGACATAATTCCTGAATTTTTTTTAATTCATGGACAATGGCCAACATCTCCTTGTCGATAAAAGTATAATTCGGCTCGGCTTTGGACAAATTCTTAATGATGAAATAAATGGCATAACATATTTTGTCTTCTAATTGTCCTAGTGTTGCCCTATAGCTTGGTCGGATGCATCGGTGTGGATGTGGAAAGGCGAAGTCAATTTGGACCTCGGAGGATGGGGGTAGTATTCAACCACTTCTTAATAGACTCGAAAGCCTCTTCATAAGGACCGGACGAAATAAACTCGAGAATCTTTGGCCAATAGCAGAAATAATGGTGAAGCCGTCTTGCTAAAATATTCGATGAACCTTCTATAGTAACCAACTAAGCCTAAGAAAATCTTGACATATTTCTACTTTTTGAGGAGCAGGTACCCTTTTGATGATATTGATTTTGTTTGGGTATACTGTATTCCTTCTTGGGATATGGAGTGTCCTAATATAACCCCTGTTTTCTTTAGGAATTCACACTTTTTTGGGCTCAAGTAGGAAGATACATCTCAATGCACCTTCCTAGCCACTTTACCCAAATTGGAGGGAGCTTCCTGGAATTCATTCCCATATGGTGTGAATCATCGATGTAAATTTTGAAAGAGTCATGGACTAACTCGGAAAAGATGCCAGGACAACTCTCTAGAAGGTGGCTAGGAATTTCATAACCGAGGGTGGGACTTTATAGCGAGTATCCCAAGGGTAGGTGAAATTAGTGTTATCTTGGTCTTCGGGGGTTGATTTAAATATGATTGTGCCCACTTTGAACCCATCTAAGAAGGAAAATAACTTCTTCCTACAAGGCCATATAGGACTTGGTCTATAAAGGAAAAGGAAATGGTCTTTCTTGGTGGCTTTGTTAAGTTCTCGATAACCAAGCCAGAATTCACCACCTCCCATTCTTCTTTGGGACTAGGACAAGAGGAGATGCCCACACAGCATCGGATATAGGATATATGAACCTCTCATCCAATAGTTTACGCAACTCTTCTTTCACTATGTCCTTTAGAGCCAAGTTCATTCTTCTTTAGGGTTGTCTCTGGGCTGCATCCTTGTTTGATGTAAATTTGATGTCACGCATCTTGAAGGATGCACCCTTTCATGTCATGTAATCCGAAAAATGTACTTGATATTTCCTTTCAAAAGCTGGCATAACTACTTCTCTTCTTCATTTCGAGCTTTGGGTTGATTTTACAAGGCTACGGATGGGCCAAAATTGACAACCTTGGTGGTTTCGAGAGATTGTCTCCGGCGGTGCACTTCCCTCCAAGGTTGGTTTCGAAGCAGCTAAGGTTTTGAGAGGAGTGTTAGTGGAGGGTAGTTTTGAATGACATGGTCAATGAGTTCTGTCTTCATCAATTGCCCCCCTCTAAGGATAACATTTATGGTATACTTGGGCAAGTGTTATATAACTCATCTTGTACTCAACCATATAGGAGATCATGATCGATTGAAGGTTTGGTAGGAGGATATAACACTATCCTTTGAACAAGGACCCATTTTTGGTAGTCATGTTCCCGACCCCGACAACTAATATAAGCATATGCGATGGCTAACAGGTCTCCCTAACATGAGAGGATAAATATTAAACTTGGTTTTTGGTTGCGGAGACCGAAATCTATAAGGTCTCGAGATTCAATGGTAACCATAACATCATCTATAATTCCTTTCGAATTCTTTTGTGGACAGTCATAAGTTGTAGAATTGTTGTGGTTTCCTCAAATTCCCTTGGAGATTAAGTTTCAACATAGTTTCCTTGGTCATGATGTTGATGGTAGCGCCTAAATAAATCGAGTGTTGGGGACTATGACACCATATATATGTACATCAACAACTAGACTACCGGGGTCTACGTATTTGGAAATATCACCTTCCCCAACATGAAGTCGGAAAGTTTCCCTACCACATTGATGGTGGGGGTATCTCTCTTCACTCCTTCCAGGTTTCTTGGAAAGCAATTTTCTTTGATGAGCCTATTGTATATAGGGACATCCTTAATGGCCTAGAGAAGTGGTATATTTACACACAAATTTTCCAATTATCCCAAGAGTTCGGTTCCTTTGGGGTGTGCGACTAGGGTGGATTAAGTGTGAAAAAATGAGGTTTTTGGATACGAGTGTTCTACGGTGAAGATGGGGGATGGTTCTCTAGGGTATTCTTTCCCGACTTTGAGATTAACCTCTGTGTCTCCACAACATAAAGCGGGATGGGATGTTTCTCAGCAGGGGCTTGTTGTGCACATGCATCGTTGGGTTTGGTTGGGCTATGCGGTATAGGTAGCCTAGGTGGAGCAGCATGAGTAAGCTAAGGTTGAGGTTGGGGTGGAGGAATTATAGTAGGAAATTTTTATTTTTTTCGAGGGCCTTCGCCATTGGGATGGATTGTTCCGGTGGGGTTGTTGTGGAACATACTGCGAAATGGTTGGATTGCGGGCGAGGATGATATGAAGGGTTGGAAGGCCAAGTAGGAGGTGTATACTGTGACAGGAGTTGCATAGGCGCACTCTAATTGTTATAATAGTAAGAGTGAGGGTGCACCTCTCATACTTTGTTGGTATAGGCGGGAATGATGCCTTCTATGTTTGATGAAACAAAGTTGCTGCGAAAACGTGTTCCCCAAATTGATATACAACTTTTAAGTTCAGTAAGGAGGGGACACTTATGCATTGGAATGATTCTCTTCACGGAGCTAAGCAAACCTATATGACATTTTAGTGGAAATTCATTTCTTAGGTGTTTTCTGGTACATCTAGGAAAAAAATATGGCCAAATCTCTCTCTGCTTCCTCTTGCTTCCTTTTGACTGAATTGTGTCCATTTGAAAAGTAAGGTGTGCAACATGTCACTCTTGAAATCCTCTAGCATGTTTCCAATCTCATGTTTTATGAAGGTGGAAAGAGGAAGGGTATTGGATGTACTTTGGCTAGCTCTGCCCTTGTTCCTAAATTCCCTAGAATCGTTCGGAATACGGTTTGATTGTTTCATAGGGTTGTTGGTAGATATCTCCTCGATAACATATTCAATTTTCTATCATCTCTTCAACGATCCCTCGAAGAGCACAAGTTTTTAGTGAGTCAAGATCAAAGTACAATTGTCTCTTTTGTAGTTCAATTGAAACCTCTCTTCATAATCCTAGGGATTCATCGGACCCTAGAGTCATCTAAATATCTCATCCTTGGTTCCTTGAGACCTACGGTAGTATTTGTACTTTTTGTTGAAGGTATCTTCCATACGTACTTGATGATGATGTTATCCTAGGCACACCACGCAGACAGGTGCAGAGCTACATCCTTAAGGGTGGTGGGAATAGCTTCAACTTAGTCGTTAGAGGTGTAGTCATAAGTCCTACGGAACAGCAAGCAAATTAAAACATGAATGTGTCGAGTCCTCGAGAGGGTAAGTCCATGGAAGTGTGGAAGAGGGCGAGGGCTAATTTGCCTCATCTTAGTGTCCCACCTCTTCTCTCTTATGGGAAAGGCTCTCTAGGTCCCGATATGGTTAAGATAGGTGAAGCAAGTCTCTCGATTTGAAACAAGGTCTTCTTCTTATTCCCCGATAGGATCCTCAAAATATTTAGAGAGCTCTTTCCTAAGAGGGTTCGGTCTCCTTGCCATTGAAGAAGTGAAGGGTGGCCTGAGAGGGTGATGTGGGGGTTTTTAGGTAATGTTTGTATTTCGTATTCCTAGTCCTACGAGCATGAAAATCATATATTTTTTTTACTTTTCAATATTTATGAAGTGACATGAAAATGAGAAAGAATGCTAAAACAAAATCAAAATATCTACTAGACACCTCCATGGAAATGGCGCCAAAAAGTGGCGAGCCCTCATATTGCACCAAGAGTGCTACAACTCTGACTTCCTACTTTACTTTATGAACCGAAGAGGTTCGTGAAAAATTTGAGGTGACGATGCTATATACACAATAGATGCATTTTGTTAATGTCATCCTCTTACGCATTACAAAAAAGGGGTGCTATTTCTTAAATTATGAGAACAATTAGAAGGTAAATTCTTGGAAGGAAATGAGAGAAGAAATTAAACTAAAGTGCTAAAAAGAAATTAAAAAAAGGATGAACTAATTTAATTGGAAAAAAAGGAAATGATAGAAAAGAAACTAAGCTAATTTGCTGAAATTAAATGGTAGAAAGGAAGCAATTCTAAACCACATAACTTGGCAGGCCATTAAATTCATTCTATTTATCCCGCAGTCTATCTACGATGCTCTTATCCATGCAAATAAACTAGCCATGACTTAATTATAACTAAAAAGAGTTAATTTGTAGCTTGGAGGAATAAAAAAAGGGCTAAAAGGGTGAATTGGGGGCTTCGCGCATGAACGGGGGCTTATAAATGGAAAGCGAGAGGGTTAAATCCTTAGAAAACTTGATTATAGCGTGAGAAATGACTTTGGAGCGAAAGAATTAGAAAAATGATTAGAGCGAGAAAAGGGGGTTTAAAACCTTATTAAACCTTATTATAACACAATAAATAGCTTTGGAGTGGAAAGAATCGAAAAATGCGATGGGCGGAGACATGATGGACGTAAAAGTTGCGATGTTCCATGTCGCAATCACAACTTCGCAATTTTAAATGGATAGTAGTAAGGATTTAACAAGAGTAAACTAAAATTTGTGAAGTGTGTGATGTGGTAAAGGTTGTGGGAGGCGAGGTGCAATGGGGATGACGTGGCGATGAAAAGGGAAAAGGAAAATTTGTGGCCTACGATGTGCGATGTAAGTTCAACGAAGTGTGATTTTTGATATGAAGTGCAAAGTTTGTGGGATGTGATTTGCGATGCATATGACGTGGAACTAAAAGGAAGAAAGGAAAAATTTGCAATTTGCGATTGTGATTCGAATATCGCAATCGCAACGAACGAGAGGTAAGTGTTAAAGTAAACGTTTGAATGTTGTGATCTACAAGAAGTGCGACGTATAATGGTCAGTCTCAAGGAGGAAGTGAAGGTCGGGTTTTCAATGGTTTTCAAGCATTTACTTGCATTAAAACAAGCTCGGCGACGGTGAATGACGAACGAAGGAATAAGCGAGGCAATCGACAAAGGAGGCATTAATTTTGCGAACGAAAAGATAAGTGGTGTGAAGTGCGATTTGTGATTTTTCAATATCGCAATAGAAAGGAACGAGTGGTAAGTGTTTAAGGTAAATGTTAAGTGTTGCGATTGCGAGGTGCGATGTACGGTGGTGGGAGTCTCGAGGAGAAAAAGGCGGAGGGGATTGATTTTTCGGTGGTTTTGAATGGTTTTCATGTGTTTTTCATAGAAATAATAAGGTGGTACATGAATAAGAAGAAAATAGAGAAATAAGGCTTTGAAGGGCTAAGTGTGTTAGGTAAAGAAAAGGTAAGTACAACATTGAGATAGGGAAAGAAGGAAGGGAATGGAGCGTAAGAACGGTGCTCGAGAAATGAAACACACCTATGGATTATGCACGGGAGACAAACATAAATGTAGGATGAAATAGTGAAGAAGCTGGACTTCGTAAAACAAATCCTTCCCAAAACTCAAACATAAAGCATTTTTTTCTGTGGGAAGGTACGCCCCTACTCAAGAAACATATTGACGGAGAGATGAGAGGGGGGGAGACTTAACCAAATTTTGGAGTTTTTCCTGTTTCACTATGTGACAATTGAAACTACACTTGACTCAAAAAACTAAATAAAAATGGAAACTTATCAAAAGAAAATCTAACTTTAATGGCAAAATAAAAGCTAGCTAAATGAGAGAAGGGAAAAATATAATAACAATAGAAGAGTACAAGGCACATCGGATTGGGCCCCTATCCCATGACCTATCCCTGCGAACTTAAATCGATCAAATGGAGATTGAGTACGCTCGTTTCATAAAAGAATAATTGCATACATCTACGAAAGTTTCGATCCTTGAGTAAAAAAAAAAGCTTCAATAGTTGGCAGCAATAATTCGAATAGAATCGAGACTAGGATGAATAACTCTTCATAGCTCTAGCTACGCTCTATTTTCTACAAGGTAGCCACCAAAAACTCCCTAGAAAATGGCGATTGATTCCACTCAACTCCAAGTAAACCAATGCGAGTTCTCTCCTCTTTGAGTTGCTCGGATACCTTTATAATTCAAATTGGTGGAAAGAATCCTTGGGAGATCCTTCGGATGCTTGTGGAATTCAAATTGCTAGAGAGAATCTTTGGGATCCTTCGACTACCTTTGAGGGTGGAAAATCCTCCTATATTTTCTCCTTGCTTGTCTCACTCCAAGTCTTTGTGATAAAATATGTATAAAAGTGCTTAATAAATCATGATTTTCTGCACTCGGCCTTATATTAGGCGGTCGGAAGTTTGTTAGCCTTAATCACCACCTATCACCAGCATCATAAACCCAAATAATAATAAAAATGAAAGAATAAGAGTTCTAAGAAGGAAAAAGGTGACTATTAACCCACAAATATGTATAATGATGGAGCTTATCAGATTCTTCATGGCGATGGTGATCACATTTTGTCAAGAGTCGAGCCAAGCACGAGGCAACACGAGCTAAACATCATCGTAGAAGCGGTGTTCGAGAGTGAGAAAGAATTTAAAATTTTTTAAGTTTCCTTTGATTGATGACCAAGGAGGGAACATGTTTGTTTCTTCAAGAGACGAGTTTGATGTTCTGAAAATTCTAGGAAATTGTAGCAAGATGGTATCTACGATAGCAAGATAGGGTCTCGAGGATTAAGGGAAAATATTAGTTTTCATGAAAAGATCAAATTGTTGAATTTAGGAAAATTTAATTGGATTGAGGCCCGGAAGGGTGAGGGGTTGTACCCTCATCTAAATTTTCATTAATAAATTATCTTTTTAGGGTCCAAAATCTTCTAGTGGGGAGGGTGATCGGAGTGCTCAAAAATATGCTCAAAAATTAAAGTTATCGGAATTATGTGAAACACGAATGAGCACGTAGATCTTGTTGTTACGAATCTAGAACAACTCCTTTTGTAGAAAACTAACCTTGTATGCTCCCGGAAACGGTTTGTTCATCTTCCCAAACATGTAAAAATTTCGAAAATGACAAGCGCTCGAAAAAAATTTTGGGCCGGTGGTAGGGTACATCGAATGGCCTCTTATGATTGGTTGAAAGTCAATTTTTTTTGGGCTTACCACAACTTGACACGTGGCGAGGCCCGAATGATGTTTCTTGGCGTAATTTTATTGGTTGGTTGGTGGCCCGCAACATGCACCATGTGGCCTAGCCATGAACGCCGCCGTGGCGTGGCATGGGGGCCACCAAAATTTTGTTTGATACGAATTGATCTTTGCGAGAATCAAATGTGGGACATTCCTCATAACAATGCGAAACCTTAACCATCAAAACACTATGTTCCTTGTTAAACCCTTAGCAAACAAACACTATATAAAGTTTATATGGCGGAGGCTTGGGGTAAGGAGCCGAGGCTTAGCCACAGTCACCCCATATTACGGCATATGAGCATTTGTGGCGAGATGAAGGATGCAACAGAACAGAATGTGCCAAAATTTTAATTAAAAAATTTAATTTCATCGCGGAATTATAATGGTTTGAAATTTGTATTTAGGCGGCATTATGCATTTTAACGGTCCTACAATTGCGGTCGAAATTCTACCGGAATGGCGCTCGGTCGATGGATTATGGGGGGCGGGCGAGTTGCGGGACGGTTCTAGAATTTTGGGAATTTGTAGTGCGACTAGTAGCAAAGCTAGAGTCTAATAACTTCTCAATTTTTGACCAATTCAGGAGTGGAAAGAGGCTAGCCATGCATTTTTGATAGATCTAAAGCTAATGGAACAAAGATTGAATCCATTTAAGAAACGTAAATATATGTAATCACCATTTTTTAGCATAATGATATAGGGCCAAAGCCATTGAAACTCGACCAAGGAGACATAGCCCGAGGAGGGGTGAACTCCTTCATCACTTGCTGTTGTGGTTATTTTTTCTCGTGTATCTGTTTGTTGTTTTACTTGTTTTCGAGTTTTAATTCATGCTTTATGTTTATAAAAATTAACATAAAATCCGGCAAAAACTCAATTTTAACACTTGCAATTTACACATGCTCAAGCACTTTTACATTAAGAGATAAGCTAGAATGGTGGTAGCTCTGTGAAGAGAGAGATATGTAGTCAGCTACACACACATTTGAAAAATCTATTACACGAGGTCAAAATATTCACATTTTAACATAAATTAAGGACTATAGAGGTACAAAACACTAACTCTAGAAGACGAAGCACAAAATGGTTTATGGGCCCAAAGTGGTTGGTTAGCACATATACTTCTTGAGGGTGAAACATTTGCATACAATATTAGTTTGGGGTGCAAAATAGTTTTTGGAATTTTTTTAATGAAAATACAACTTTAAATTGAGGATAAGGTATGTGGTGGCAATCAGCAGCCCCAAAATTTAAAAAACATTGTTAGGAAAAAATAAAATGGACCTAGAATTTTAGGACCCAAGAAACCATTTAAAAGCTACCGAGAATATAGATATTCTTTGAGTCGATCAGAAGGAGTGGAAGTGAGCCATGAATATCCATTTGAATTAAAAATGAAAGTTACAACTTCTTCTTGTGCATGTGTGAAGTTATAAAGACAAAAGCGTCTCTCATGCCTAACAATTTATATGCATAAATGTAAAACTACAACTTAATTATATGTCACAAGTGTGGTGAATTAGTGGCTTGTTTTTCAACACAAACTATTTAAGGAAATAAAAGTAAAATGACAAGTGAATTTATGTGTTGCAATGGGGACGATTTAATGACAAATATTTGTCTTAAGACAATTTAGTGACAAAAATGTGTCCTAACTACGATGATGCTACATTTGTTAAGGAATCCACATATATAGCTAAGGTGTTTGAATACGGATGTTTAAGATCTCTTTTTAAAAAAAAATGAGGAATATAGTTTAAGATTGTGAGTAATTCCCTCTTTCTTTGACTTCATTTCCAAGATATGCATGTTACTTCAATGTACTAGATGACAATAGTTGATCTTCTCATGCTCAATATTTGGAATCATCCCATGTCTTGACTCATTTTAACTAACTACTCTCCATAGTCACTAAGTTTGAAAATATCATGCGAAATGATAAACATAAAATTCCAATCAAGTTTTCTTAAACCTCTAATTTTCCTTTGATGCCTTAAATCTCTCTCACGAAATGGAAAATTGAAATTGTGATATAACCTAACCTGGATATAGTTGCATGTTCAAGAATATTGATGATAGAAAAAATAATGTTTTTTGAGGAAATGAAAGAACTCTTTATGTAATTTTCTAAAGGATTTTCTTGTAGCTAAAGGGGCATAAATATCATCCTTAAACATATCATTATCATGAACATTCAATTATAAGAGAATGTTAAACTACTTTGATAATGTCGAAATTAAATCACTTATCATAGACAAAAAATACCTAAAGGCCAATATTGATAAGTTAGTAAACATATGGGACACCCACCTTATCCGAAAAATAAATTAGTAAAGTACCATACATAAAAAAATTCTAAGATAAAGAAATATTGAACTTTGATGGATTTGTACAAGACTAGAAAATCAATAATAAAATGTTTCATATCAAATGCACAATGGAAAAGTTGTGGTGAATATTTTTGTAGATAATTTAACTTATTTTAGCATGATTTGATTTGAGGTTTCGTTTTATAAGGTGGCCAATGTTTGAAATTCGAGGTAGTCGATTAGGAGATGCCAAAGAAAATCCAACCATGTTGAGTTGGTGTGGGTGACAAAGTGCGATGCCTAAGTGATTTTGGTAGCATCAATGTCATATTTTCTTAGGCTACAATATAGTCTTTTACTTGAGTTTGAATCTCATGGTATGACATTTTTTCCTATGTAAATCGACTATCTACCTTGATTCTTCGGAATGACGAGGTAGATGTTGTTCACGGACGTAGCTAGTACCCATAGAGCTTCACTCAATGAGCCTATGACATATCACTTGCGTTCGTGGCATAATAAACAATACCCTTAATTTGATTACATATTGGAAATACCTCTAAAAATCACATTATTTAACCCCCTACTAATACGAACCCAATACACCTTCCCAATTTAAAACCTAATTTCACTAGATATTGTAGGTATCCATTTTTTTCATTAACTTTGAGCTCCATTTTTTTATACTGTCAATATAAAAACCCTTTACCCCCTATTATATCCTCAATATATTATGCCATTTTTCCTAAATATACATCCCCCAATATGAACACATGTGATATGGCATTGCTCCCCGGTGGAAGCCCCCATGTTAGTACCATATTGTTAAAGTGAACCACATAAAATATAAACAAACTATTATTATTTGCACTTTCACAAAGGTGGCCAACTTTCAAGGTGCTTAATATCCACGACATGTATTATTCGATTATTTTGAGTTTTGGGTTTTTCCGAGAATTTGGTGAAAGAAAAAAATTGGGATAATTTTTTTTCCTTCTAATTTTAAGATTTGTTATTAAAAATGAGTTCAACATTTTGAAAATTCTCTTAAGCATTCAAATTGTACACAATTTACATCTTATAAATTTTTGAGACTTAAACAAATAGTAGAAAATATGTCCAAAAACACTTTCAAATATAAAAGAAACGATTAAAATACTACTATCAATTTTTTTTCCATGTGGTTTGATACGTATGAGATCTTAATGAAATTACGCTTGATGGCTTTTAAATTGAAAGTGATTAAATTGAGTTTTTGAGAGCTTTTATGTTAATTTTAAAACACATAAAGCATGTAAATAAAGTCTAAAATATCTGAGACACAACAAACAAATGCACCATAATAATAACCACAACACAATAAATGATGAAGGAGTTTACCCCTCTTGTGCTATGTCTCCTTGGTCCAAATTTATTAGTAGCCCTCTTTCATTGTGCTCAAAATGGTGATTACATATATTTATAGTTCTCGGAATTCTTGAAAACTTGGTCCATCAACTTGAGAATACCCAAAAATATCTCTGTAGCCTCTTTCTTATACGAAATTGGTTAACATCTGGAAAATTTACTGACCCTCCCTAGTTTTCATGCTAATACACACCGAAATTTCCCCAAAATCTAGAGCGAGACCTACAATATTGCCCCTTATTTAGGCTAATTAAGTGACGATTTAATGGAAATCAGGTGAAAATTGTGAAGAATTTAAATGTGAAATAATGCCTAAAATGTGAATGATTAAACATATGGGTATGGCACATTAATTTTTTTTTTAATAAAAGTTGGCAGTTATAATAACCATCGGTAGTTGGGAGTTAATGGGTCACATTTGTCATTATGTTGAGATAATTGGGCGGCTATGGCATGGGTTAGGGACTCCACACTTGTAGTATCTAGCCGATAGTCATATGTAATTTACTATGATAGGTCGGGGATAAGCCCTTGCCCCTACCCCAGAAACCACCATGTGAATAAACTTTATAACATGTTTTTTAATGTGTGTATTAATAAGGGAAATTGGTGGCACATTGGTTAAGGCTCATCGTTATTTGGCTGTGGAGTTCCCGAGTCAGCAATGAAAGCTCGCGATGCGATTAGTTTGAAACTTAAACAAATTTTGGTGGCCCAGAGTATTTGCACGTGGTGGCCTCCCGGTTGGGCCACGTGGCGACGTGTAGTTGGCCACCAACCACCCAACAGAAATTCAACCCAAATAGAACCAATAGAAACTCAACAAGTGGAAAGGGTTGGAAGGCCTAAAAAAATTACCTTTCAAACAACTAGAAGAGGCCACGTGTCAACCTACCGACGGCCCAAATATTTTCCACGGTATACGCCATTTTTTGAAAAATTATCTTGTTTAGGAAACCGGACACAACATATTTATGGGAGCATATGGTGTCGGGTTTTCTCTAGTAGGTTTTTTTGGATTCCAAATGACAAGATATGCATGGTCATTCGGGTTCCACACCAAAATTCGACCTTCATTTTTTTAGCATAATTTTGAGCACACGATCGGTGCTCACTCGAAAGCTTTTGGACCCCAAATATCACTTGTATTTTTCGGTAGATGAGGGTATAGTTCCCTCACATTTCTAATGTTGATCCATTCGACTTTGCTTGTATTTTGGAATTTGAGCCCCACAAGAAGGTACTCCACATTCCCTCATTTTTGAAGACCTTGTTCTTCTGTCAGAAATGGAGTCTTGTTGTAGTTCATCTAGGTATTGAGAAGAAAATTCCTCAGCAAAGGAATCAAAAAATTTATCCTTGATCTTCAATCAAAGGATACTCATACAACCTTAATATCTCAACATTAACAACAACATAAATTTTCATTTATGAAGGAAACTCCAACCTAAAAGGCATTATCACCAATATTTTCTAAAATTATGAATTGACCATATCGAATTGGTTTAGTTTCTTACCTTTTCCTTGAAGCCTTCATTTGCTAATGTGAAGCCAAAATTCATTACCGAGTTGGAATTTGTGATCTACACGATGCTTATCATGCCTTGTTTGGTAGTTGACTTGGCTCTTTTCCATTGTTATTGAGGTAGCAGTGTAATTGGATTTGTTTATGAACCTTTTATATATGTGTATGTCACTATGACCATCAATAGCAACATGCTTTCAAAAAATGAAATCCAATGGATATTTAGGAAATTATCCCAAACATGAATCAAATGGCAACATTTGAGTTGAGAGAAATACTTGGCTTTACGATTGTAAGCATCTTGAATATAGTGCAAGTTTTCATCCCAAAACTTCGGATGCTTGTTGGAATAATTGTGAATAAGATTTATCACCGTCCTATTCACAACCTACGTTTCGGCCATCTTTGCGAATGAAATGTTTTACTCTTTTTTCGGTTTGGTGTCCGCAGATCCCCACAAGCTTGACCATAAGTTCCCAATAAAGTGAAGATCTTGATCCCACTATGACGGATGTGGGTAATCCAAAATGTACTCATACATTGAAAGAATAAGCGAGTAGTTTGTAGGTGTAATTTTATTTTTACATGGCATCAAAATACACATTTTGCCGAACCTATCCACAAATACAAAAAGATAATCATGATTCATCTTTGACATGGGAATACCACCAAAAAAATCATAGAGACACTCTCCCATGGATGAGAAGGTACTAGGAGTGGAGTGTACAATCGTAACTTTCTATTGATAGGCTTACTTGTAGGTTTTAACCACCGGCCATAAAATTAATTACAAACGAATCTTAAAAGCAGTAAACAATAGTGAGAGCACATAAAACATAAAACGAGATATACACGAAGATTTTCACATGGATCCCAAATCGGGACGACAAGCTTGATTTTTCGTTATATATTCCTTTAAGTGTTACAACACATATATATACATATTAGGCATACATAAAACCCAATCAATGCTCCCTGGATTAGAACATAACTATCGTTCTAACCGGATCTACAAAATACCGGGGGCTGAAAACCATTGTCCCCCGAAAACGTATGCAAACCCATGCACAAAACCATGGGTGGGTGTCGCCCCTCTTGTGAACCCCCTGTTGTGTTTGGTGCATCATATAGCGCTAGTACCTAGTCATGGAAAGAATATAACACGGACAACATTATCCCACTTATTGTTTTCTTTAAAGTAAGAGACCTGAGAGCTTAGTCATTATCCCGGCTACGCAGCACCCATTGTTTCTCTACACCAAAATAGCTTCCAAGTGCTCACCGATTTCGTCAATGCATACGCATAATTATTCAAAGTGTCCACCTTTACCGGTAACACTTACTTTTTATCCTCAACCATATCTCTCACAAAGTGATATTGATCACTCAATGTGCTTTGTCTTTGAATGATAAGCATGGTTCTTACCCAAGGAAGTGCACTTTGGTTATCACGGTCCTATCCTTATACCTTGATGCACCAACCCCATAATTGAAAAAAAATATTTGCAACCAAGCTTGCTTCCTTGCTTGCATGGTGTTTGCCATGTATTTGCCTCTATAGTTAGAAAGAAACCCTCACAAGACTATATTTTACTCATTCGATTGTCTGCACCTCCAAATAGGCTAAACACATACCCACTTGTAGATCTTCTTTGGTCTAGATCTCCATCCCATTACGTCAACAAAACCACGAATGTCCAACATTCTTTCTAATCCCTGGTCTTCCACAGTAGCACAAGCCATAGTCACTAGTGCCATGCAAATATCTAAAAATCCGCTTCTTTGTTGTCCAGTGCTCCTTCCATGGGTTTGACATAAACCTTCTCAATACTCACTTGCATGTGTAATGTCTATTCTAGTACACACCATTGCATACATCGGCCTACCCCATTGCACTTACATATGGAACATAGGACATATCCTCCTCTTCTTCTTATGTCTTGGGACAACATCGCTTATACATATTTACACCTACGGGAATCGAACCTTCATTGGTTTACTATCCTGCATATTGAACCTACTATAATATAGTCTTGACGTACTTCTTCTAGTTTAATAAGAGCTTCCTCTTTTCTCGATCTCTCTTAATTTCCATGCCCAAAATATAGTTTACAGCACCAGATCCTTCATGTCGAATTTGGGGAGCAGGTTGGGTCTTGAATCTTGGATAATTTCTTTGTCATTTCCAATCAACAACATATCATCCACATACAAGACCGAGTAAATAACACGGTTGCCAATTAATTTAAAATAAACATAGTGATCCTCCTTGCTTTTGGTGAAGCCACGTCCCCATATATAGGTATCAAATTTACGATGCCATCCACTAGCAATTGTTTTAACCCATACGAGATACTTCTTTAACTTGCATACCAGTTCTTTCTTACCCTTCACCATAAAGCCTTCGGGGTTGCTTCATGTATATCTCTTCTTCTAGATCCTGTTGTGAAGAAATGTTGTCTTTACATCCATACGATGCCTCAAAATCAAATGCGGCGGCCAACGAGATAAAAGTAGTATAATAGAAGTAACCTTGGCAACGAGGATAAAAATATCACCAAAATCAATTCCCGGCACCTGGGAATAACCTTTTGCGCTAAGCTGAGCTTTGTATTTTCTCCACCTTGCCTTATACATTCATCTTCTTATTAAAACACCCATTCGCTCATTGATACCAAACTGCTTCCAACCGGTAACTCCACCGGATCCCATGCCTCATTTTTGTGCAAGGATGCCATTTCATCAACCATGGCCTCACTTCCATATTTTTCCATCCTTTGAATCTACTTCCTCCCCGATGGTTTTAGGATCATCATCGATTATAGTTAAAGAAAAATTTGAATAGAAAGCGAGATGGACTATACCTTTCTGTTTTTCTTCTTTTCCAAAGCCCGATCTTCTCATAGGCTGAGTATGCGGCTCTTCCTCTTCTGAGTCCTCTTTTGTTGTAAGTCGAGATTCATCCTCCTTTAGCTCAGAAACTCTATCTTCTCGGGTTCCTTTGGTAGGAATTCATGTTTAAAAACATCTTTCACCTCTCTAAATGCCACATCTCGGTACATAAACAAACTTCCTTGATTCCGGGTTCCAAATCTTGTAACCCTTTAAACCATCCTTATACCCAATAAAGATGCACCTTTCGGATTTATTATCCGAAGTTGGTCCTTTTACCCTTTGGAACATGTACATATGCATCACATCGAAATACCTCGGATGTGAAAGAGGGCTTCTTACTAGTCCATACCTCATGTGGAGTCTTATCCTCCAACAATGATGAAGGTGATCTATTAACCAAGTAACATGCAGCCTCCACTACACTCCACGGAATTCTTGTCCTAACTTGGTACCATGAGAATGCTTCTTACCTTTCCCATTATCATTGTTCATTCTTTCTACAACTCCCATTTTTTTAAGGTGTGTATGGAGTAGTATTACGTGATGCTATACCACACTTCTTATAGAAATCTTCAAATTCCTTCTTGCAAAAATCCCCACCATTATCTATCCTCAACACCTTTATCTTCTTCTTTACCTTCTGGTTTTCCATGAGAGCCTTAAATTCTTTAAATGTTTGTCAAAGATTTCATATTTCTTCCTCAAGAAATATATCCATGTATTCCTTGAGAATTCATCATGAATGTAACATAGAACATGGGCACCACCGATGATGGAACGTAGAGAGGGGTCCAAACACATCAACGTACACAAGCTCTAATACCTTCTTTTCCCTCTTAGCACCGAAGGAAGACTCACCGATTCTGCTTCCCATATACACAATGTTCATAGAAATCAAAATCCGGAGAGAAATTAGACATGCTTTCTACCACACCATTTCCATGCAATATCCGAAGGCCCTTCTCTCCAATATGTCCAAGCCTTTGATGCCATAGCATGGTCTTTTCTCCGAGAGACATTGGGATTTCCGCTCCCGCTTTCGGGAACTACACTGCAAGCTGTTGCACCATCAATAACGATCACACCATGAGCTTGTATATAGTTCAATCCGAACTCACTGCATTAATACCGGTGATCCACGAACCATCTTGCATGTGTCTTTCTCGAACCTTTGTTTTTACACCGTCATCCATCTTGCTTACTTAAATCGGATTTTTGGCCAATGCGGGAATGTGAAAAACACCGAGGAAGTGTTCTAATCCTTCCTGTAGCTTCAGCAGATTTTCCATGTCCAAGAAATTTTGGACTTCCTGTCATTCCCTGGGAAGACATCACCACCATCATATTTCTCACTGCGCCGAACCACTCCCTATGGGGAGTGAATTGAAAGAGATGCACTCGATTCGATCAACCATGAATCATGATCTACATGTGTATTTGAAGAAGAAGCCAAATACATCCCACCTTCATCCAGGGTGGTTTTTCCTCTGAAGGAAGTATCATTAGATCCTTTCCTTTCTTAGGAGATTTAGATGCGTAGTCATTTTTTGTGGTAACGCTGCTCTCTCCGCATTCCGGCCACCTTTACAAACTTTCCGGAGTTATTTAGATCTCCCACCGAAAACCTTATTCTTGTTTTTGTTTTGGGACCTTCCTACGTACGGATAGGGCATCTCCCATTCGACCTCCATATTTCTTCATCTCATTTCCTTTGACAACAAAGTGAGACAATGTCATCAAAATTCAGGTATTTGTATTGCTACCTATTAATGCAATAACGGTTATGCAGCGAATATGGTAGAGAAAAAAACAAAGTGATGCACTTATCTACATGCGATATTTTAATATCAATAGATGATAGTTGGGTTACCATAGTATTGAAGGTGTTGAGATGCTCTATCCTTTGAGTCTCCATCATTCATCCTTCGGTTATACAAGTTTTCCCGCGAACAATTTATTCACAGAAGACTTAGATTGGTACAAAGTCCCTAGCTTGTCCCAAAAGTCTTCACTATAGCTTCCCCGGATACATTTAACACTACCAAATTTGAGACACACAATAGTATTATTCTCTTTCCTTCCAATCCGGCTTCTTCCGGTCTTCATCGACATTGCCATTGGTTTAGTACCCGGATCTACCCATGATCCCGATTTTTGTCCACCGGTAGATCCTCCATCTTGAGCTTCCACAACTCAAAGCTCTAACCATTAAATTTCTCAATCTCTGTCTTTAAACACTTGCCATCTTCTTTCAACGCCGAAAACGATCCGCAAATCTCCCACTAAACGGGGTCTACCACGGACCGAAAAAAAAAACCCCTCGGCGACAAAGGCATCCCCTTCAAGTCGAAAAACTCTAATACCAAATGTAGGTTTTAACCCTGTGCAAAAATTATCTACAAACGAATCTTAAAAATAGAAAATAAAAAATAGCAAGAGCATAAAACATAAAATAGATATGCAAAGATTTTCACTAGATCCCAAATCGGGATGACCAACTTGATTTTTTTCATTATATTCCTTTTAGTGTTACAACACATATATATATACATGTCGAAACATACATAAACCCAAATACATTAACCCTAGTTAAAACATAACCGTGGTTCCCATGACGGGGATCTACAAAATATCGGGGGCCAAACCATCGTCCCCCAAAACCATGTGCAAACCCATGCACAAAACCATGGGTGGGTCGAGTACGTGAGTGGGGCTAGTCATGGAAAAGAATATAACATACTCAACATTCTTGACATCACATAATGAAAAACCTCTAATAATGGTGTGCTTTCGGTACATACAAGGCCAATAACAACACCTTTGTAGATGTGCCTTTGTCTTACTTACTGAAATTACACGGCAATAAGAGAAGTATGTGCCTCTCTTATGATGTTGACTCTTTCTCCCTTGTGGAGATAAAAATCTTACCAAGATGGTACAACAAGTTATCATGCATGTGATAACCCAGTTCCCTCGACTTGGTTCGCTTGACTTAAAAAATTCTGCAGATACATCTTGAAAATCACTATCTAAAGCATATTGTTCAACATAACTCTCATACGGAAAATAATTATTCTTAAGAATAATATAAACACTAAAAATATGCCTAGAAATCATGTCAACAACTTTATTGTATATACCTTTCTTATACCTTATCACCAAGTCGAATTGTTGAAGAGAACCCATCCATCAAAGCTGCATTGATTTTTAACTTTCTTTGTAATTGCTAGTATTGCAATGGTTTATGATCAATGTGAATTATTGATTCTTTTACCTATCAAGTAGTGTTTCCATTTTTTCACACTTTGCTAATGCATACCACTCATTTCATGTGTAGGATAATTATTAATTCCACCATTAAAATTTTTCGAATGAAAACAAATGAGCTTACCATGTTGCATGAGGACCGCACCCAATAGCATTAGTTTGAATCTCAAACGACTATCTCAAGTCCTGAAGTGAAATGCGGGGCTGAATTGATATTTTATTTTTTAATGCATAAATTCCTTTTGTTTTACCTCCCCACTGGAATACTTTCTTCACACTTTTCAATGCATGCAATGGAGCTACGATAGAAGAGAAGTTAGCAATAAACTTCATTCAATATTGGGTTGCTCCCAAAAAGCTTCTTCTCATTAGTTGTTTTGGGCTTTGGCCAATTCAAAATGTATCAACCTTGGAGATCTATTTTTCAATTCATCTCTCCAACAATATGACCAAACTACACTAAAGAAGTTTTCCAAACTCACACTTTGACATCTTTAAAAACAATTGTTGTTTCTTCAAGACATAAAATACCTTTTTGACATTCATGAAATTTTCTTCACGATATTTACTAAAAATCAATATGTCATCGAAGTAGGCTATCACAATCTCATCTACAAATGGCCTCAATACATCATTCATCACATGCATGAGGGTGGACGAACACCACCAAAGACAGGGAATAACTAGCCATTCAAACAAAACCTTGTTTTTTTGAGTGTTGTCTTACATATGTCACCTTCAACAATTATAATTTGATGATAGCCACTCCTTAAGTCCATCTTATTAAAATACTTTGCATCCTAGAATTGCTCCGATAAATCCTCAATTCTAGGAGAGTGGGTAACGGTTTTTTTCTAGTAATTTTTGTTTAATGGACGGAGAAGTCCACACACATGTGCCATGTTCCATCCTTCTTTAGCACCAAAAATATAGGTGACACACATGGTGAAGTACTTGGCCTAATGATCCATTTGTCCAAAAATCCTTAAATTTTATTTTTTTAATTTCTGCAATTTCCATCAACGACATCATGTACATGACAATGTTAGGAAGAGGACAATCTTGTTGCAATTGTATTTCATGTTTGATTCCCCATTTGGAAAACCATTTGGCGCTAAAATATCTCATCATATTGGTTAACAACTCAACCAAATCGAATTTTTAATCATGAATCATAACCTTGAAAATATTTATTTTCAACATCATTCTTTTTCTTGAACATTACAAGCACAAAATTATTGCTAGAATTATTGAGTCTCTTCATTTGTGTGGCATTTTCACAAAGTGAAAGATTTAGTTTCTCTCGATGTGCTCTAACAATGTGCTCTATTCCATCTTTGAACAAGTGATACTTTTTCATGGTGATCAAAAATAGCTTTTCTATCATACAAATATGGGCTTCCCATACAAATTCAGAAATATCAATGGAACTACATCAAGTTAAACTTCACCGAAAGTTTGATGTAAATTGCAAATTTAAATATGCATTTCCTAAGTAACTTGTAAGTTTTGATTCTTGGATATCAACCTAAAGGATATAGTTTTGGATGAGGAATGGTATTTAAAGTTTAATTTTCTTGACTAAGTCTTCAAAAATCAGATTTTCTTGTGAACCACCATGAAGAATGTATCATTTTTGGTGTGCTTTAAGAAATAACCTAAATATGGAAAAAGTTGTTCTAGTTTTCTCATCTTGAGTATCATTAGGACAACTTGAACAACTAGTGATTTCTATGTCCTTACATTTCATTCCCATTGTTGTGATCTTTGTTTCATCTCCCCAATTGGAGCCTAAGTCATGTTTTGTAGTTACAGCGCTATTTTGCTTCCTTCATTGTTAAGATTCTTTGGTTTCATCTCGGGATGAAACTTCCAATGATGAGCTTCATCATGACCCTCTTTGGAACAATGTTTGAATGCTATTTTTTCTCCTTCCTTTTTGACGGATGTATCCTTCTTTCGTTTCCCTTTGAACTTAATCTTTCCCTTGTCTCCACTTGTGAATGGATTCTTGCTACCCTCTTGTGGAAATGTGTTTTCCCCTCTTGCTTCAAGATGGGTTTCTTGAACACAAGCCTCATATAAACTGCAGAATTAAACATAAGGATAGTATGCAGCAAATAGCTGTGTAAACCCCCAATGTATTTCAACAAAGTGTATTGTGAATTAAAGTCTACACCTAATATCAAGCATCTTCTTCTAAATTATTGAGTGTAGCTTTGCACACTTTGACCCTTTGCGTATAAAATTCTTCCCGATCCATAATAGCATTTTTTTCATATAAGCTAATGGATAAAATTGTCTTATAAATGAAGCAATAAAATGTATTCAGAAATTGGAACCTTACCATGATTTTTCATATCCTCTTGTGTGTTGTCTTCCCACCAAATCAAAGCATCACTTTCCAACCTTAATGAAGCCAACTAAATCTTTGTTTCATCATCTTTGATGTTTTCTATCTGCGATAAACTTCAAGTTGACAAACCCAATTATCAATTCCTTTATCATTCACTTCACCATTATACATAGATAGTTTGAATTTGATATATAGTTTTAATAAGGGATTTTTACCATGCACCCTTAGGTATATGGAGGTGATTAAGTAACAATGGTTGTGGAAGAGGAAAATATAATGGTGAGGATGGAGGTGAATATTATGGTGGAGAGGGTGGTTTGTAACCATTTCCTTTGAAGACTTGTCATCATCTCCTCCTTTTCCTCGAAATAACCCTCTCCTTTTGAAGGCTTGTAACTTTCACCCTGCAATATTGAAGTCCTCTCTCCATAGATAACCTTCACCATTTTAGTAATGTCAAAAAAAAAAAAATTGAAAGTATTTTCTTCATCTGACATGTTATCATCTCCTCCTTCATGATCCATGCTCGTTGAAGCTTCAGCCCCGCAATTTGAGGAAGAATTTGTGGTGGATCTTGATGAAAAATATCTCTCCTTGTCCTTGAACTAACTTGAGGTCTTGAAACCACGGTGTTTCCTTCTCCTCTCTTGAGCTTCAACCTTGTAAGAATCACATACACTTGCAAAAAATTGAATCCTCATAGCAACAAAAAAAAACCCCAGCTCTCATACAAAACTCGATACGTATGGGATCTTAATGAGATTGTGCTTGAGGGTTTGTAAATGGCAAGTGATTAAATTGAGTTTTTGAGCTTTTATGTTAATTTTAAAACATATAAAACAACTATGTAAATACACGATGAAATATACAAAAAAAATAGACAAATGCACCACATTAATAACCACAACACGGAAAATGATGAAGGAGTTCACCCCTCCTTGGATACATCTCTTTGGTCCAACTTCAATGGCTTGGTCCTCTTTATTTATGCTCAAAATGGTGATTACCGCCATTTACGATTGCTCGAATGGCTTGAAAACCTATTTTATAAGCTTGAGAATACCCAAAAAATCATGGTTGGCCTCTTTCGATTCGAAAATTGGTCAAAAATTGAAGAAGTTATGAGCCTCCCTATTTTTCCTACTAACAACACCACAATTTTCCCCAAAATCTAGATCGTTCCTACAATTTCACCCTTATTTCAACTAAATGAGTGGAATTTTACGGAATTTGAGGAGAAATTTTTGGAGCATTAAAATTCCTATAACTCTGATGAATTATTAACCGTATGTGGTATGGCACATTAGTTTTTTAATAAAAAGGGGTCAACGGTTATACTAACCGTCGACGATCGGGGAGTTAATGGGTCACATTGGTCATTATGTTGGTTGCTAAATAGGAATATATGGTGGCGGTTAGGGCCTCCTAATGGTTTCGATGCGATATTCATATTAAATGTAATATTGGGGGGCCGGGGCTAAGCCATGGCCGCTACCCCAAACCTCCATGCGCATAAACATAACATGTTTTTAACGTGTTTGTATTAATATGGACGGTGGTGCGTTAGTTGAGCTCGACACTATTGTGGTGGAGGTCATGGTCTTGATTCCGATGCGGTGATTTGAAGCTTAAACAAATTTTGGTGGCCCTCGTGTTGCCACGTGGAAGCCTCGAGTTGGGCCACGTGGCACCATGTGATTGGCCACCAACCACCCAATGAAATTCAACGAAACCAAAACCTTCGAGGAAACTCGACAAGTGGCGAGGCCCGACAAGCCTAAAAAACAAATTACCTTCCAATCAGCAAAAATATGCCACGTGGTAGCCTTCAGCTCAAATTTGTTTCCCTATTAGCTACCATTTTGGAAAAATTTGCACCGATTAGGAACACAAACATAACTATTTTCTCGAGCATACGATGTCGGTTTCCATGATACGAGTTACGCCAAATTCGGAAAAAAGGATATCTACGTAGTTGTTTAGGCTCCACACCATTCGAAACAGCTGAATTTTTGAGCATAATTTTTCGACACCTAATTAGGTTACTTGACCCCAAATATTGTATCGAGGAAGATCCACCTAGAGATCATTTCTTGTCGGCTCAACCATGGAGTACGACCCCAAGAGTGTCGATAAATTGAATTCATAACCTATAAATAACAAACTATGATGTTTGAATAACAAAGGTGCTTTACCTACGATGACATGACGATTAAGCTTAACAGGGAGCTAAACTACCGCTATCATAAGTTGTTGTATTATCCCATTATGCTTGTTTGATCCTCATGAGTCATTGTTCAAGATTGGAGTTTCATTGGCCTCAAAATATTAAGTCCTTTACAAGATAATGGAAGAATTTTTTTATAATTTATTTCATCAAATTTCTTATAGAAGTATATTTATTTTTTATATTAAAGTTGGAAAAAAAATTTGAAGTTTCATTCTAATCATATTTAACATTATTATTAATTTTTTTGTACATTTATGATTGGCGGGGATGGTTTCTTTACAAAATATTTTACTTCCATTAACTTCATTATCACAATAGGATTTAATTGTATTTATAAAATCTATTTATATCTAATAGGATTGTGTCTTAAGTTTGAAGTTGATAGGATTATTATGTATTATAAAAAATGCAAAGAGTGTTCTTAATATTTAATTTTATAATGGTTTTATATTATTCTTACATATTTATTTATTATTTATTATTATTATTATTTACACATGTTTTTATTAAAAATTTGTAAAAAGTGTCATTCATGCTTAATGTATTATAATTGGAAATCATAATGTGAAAAATAATGAAACAAATATTGTAAGATTTTCAAAACTTGTTCATGGGCATTGGGGAATGAGATATCGAAATAATTAGTGGAGAATTGAGTGGGGTTGTTATTGTGAAACCAATACTTCTTTAGTTGTAACTAAAGCTTTTTTCATTGATAATTTGTACAAATATAATTTTGCAAACTCAAACCTAAATTATATATAAAAATTTAGTGCTTAAAAGGCCCTACGATAGTTTGCAATTCATTGAGACAACATGAGAGCGAGAGAGAAAAAGAAGAACATCCACAAATAAGCATATACGATTTCACACTCAGTAGTTAGAACCCATAAGTAATGCAATACAATAAGTGACAACACATGTCACATATTAGAAATCATGTAAATGTCATTATACCAGGGATACCTTCTCCAAGACACACTAAACTCATTACTATTAGATATTCTCTAGTGAATTAATATAAATATATATATATATATATATATATATATATATATATATATATATATATATATATATATTTATTTGGTAATTGAGGCTAAACTATATTAATTTGAAAATAAAACAATACATATACTACGAGGGCCAGTTGGTAATTTGTGCTTAACCAATCTGACCTTTGTTGCCTTCATAGTTGCATATGTATGGGGCTGCCTCCTTGGAGGAAACCAACTCAAAAAAAACATCAAAAAAAATATTATAAAGTGTGTCATAGCACCAGGATAAAGTAGAGTTCTACGATAATAACTCGCACATAACAAAAAAGAAGAAGAGTTGAGGCATTTGTGCAATCATGAGTATTATGCATCATCCTCGGTATATAGATCTTCCTCCATGATGGGACGGGCGTAATCGTGTGCAAAAACTTCATCTTTAGCGGTGGGTCGATGAGAGGCCTAGAATCGGGTGCACGAGAGGATGCGAACGGTGGGTACTGCGACATTCGGGACTCACATCTAGGTGCCCTTCAAGGTCCACTATCCAAACGTCCATGTCTTCCCCCTCGGCCTCATGTGCACGAAGGGGCTGTTTTGCGGGGCAAGGGATGCTCCTAGTGCGCAATGGTGTATTTCCTTGGTCCCCTCTGCCCTCTCGGCCCCGTACATAAGTGGGGGCTCCTCCTCCTGGTCGAGCTCGGGGCTACCGGGGGCCTTCCTGACTGCGAAGGAGCCCTCAACGAGAATCCAAGGCGGATTGCTCCGGTCCTTGCTGGTAGCGACTAGGGAGCGCACCTCTCTAAGCTCCTGCGATTGTTCTTTAGCATAGTCTAGGATCCAAGCGGAGCCCGGATGGTAGAGGGTATATGGGGGTATGAGAGGTGTGGAGGAGCGTCTCGAACGAGAGGGACGAGAAGTGCGCAACAAAGGGCTGTATTGGATAGGGAGGGGGGGAGTGCTCTGGTGGAGGATGTGTGGTAGGGGCGGGATAATGGGAGAACACGGAGTTCTTTGAAAGCAAGCAAGGGAGGGTGGAGCGAGTGAGGAATGCATTCATGCGTGCGTTGCCGAAGTTCTCGCCGTGCTTGGCTGCGGGGGGGAGGGCTGGCGTGGCGGAGTTTTGGCATGTGGGAGAGTTTGAGTAAAACAAAAAAGCGAGAAGGAGAGAATAGATTTGTGTTGTAGGTCATCCCCTTTTGTAGACATGTGGCACATGCGAATATGTTGAGCATCATTATGCCTCACTCGTGACTGCATGCTGCAACTATTTTCATGGGGAAACATGTGCGTTGAGTTATGATAGAACGACATATCCATCCGAGGATATCATTCAAAATACAGCAGGAGAGAGGTACCACGAGAGGGGATATTCTTTGGATTTGCATATCTTCATGATGCCTTGCCTGCATTCGACTCATGCGAACTATTGTAGGGGTGTGGATTCACTTCAAGTGAAGGCCTGCTGTAGATATTCATCATCTCGAGTGTGGGAAGATTTTTTTTTCATCTGCTTCTCATCACCCGACTGTCCAAGGGAATTAAGATAAATATTAACAAAATCATTGATGATGATTTTCTATATTTTTGGACAAAGATACATTGTGTGTCAATAAGAATAATATCCTCGAAGCTCTCAAAGCAATGTTGAACTTACATGAGGAGAAGAAAATGGGAAAAAATAACTTTAATATTCTTCTCTTCTGAAAAGGTCCTTTCATGAATTATCTTTCTTCGGTTGAAGGTAAAAGGTCTGAATTTGGGCTAGAGGAATCAAATTATCCCATGTGGAAGAAAGTGTAGAAGATGGGATTTCTCGTATTACCAAATATCGGAGTAGGAGAGGGAGGGAAAAAGGAAAAATATGCATGTTTAATCCTCTCCATTTCTTCTCCCAACCTTATTTTATGGCCTTAGAGTTGAGTACCCTGGACCGAAAATTACATAATGAATATTTTATCCTTGAACTTGAGAGGATTGGGGGTCCCTTAAGAAAAATTCCCTTAAATGAATTTTATTTCCCCATCATCTAGATGTTTTCTACGAGAGACAATGTGTTCAAGGTCAAAGGTGATTGATTTTTTTTTCAGTTTATTGTCGGGGTGGAAGTTTAATGTTGTATATGCTTGTGGATTGCCATGATGAGTACTCTTTGGTTGGTCCCTTAGAGTGGGATGTTTTAGAACCTTTATTATGTGCGGGTGGGATTTTTATGAAGGTAATGCTTCCTCAATCGGGTTTCCATTAACAATTCTAAATTGTTATATGGATCTTAAGAAAATAGGAAATTTTTTTTAGACGGAGATGTTGAATAATGACTTCATCCATAGAGATAACCTAATCATAGCGGGGGACCTGGATTTCACCTTTTGGAGGAGAGAAGTGTGGGTTCAAAGTAGTAGAGGAGATGGTTTATAAATTTGGATTCTTCTATAATTGGCTTGAATCGTGATGTGGTGGATATAAAGCCTGCGAAGTTATTTCCAACGTGGTAAAACAATACGAGAGGTGAAATTGCGGCATGGAAGAGATTGGATAGGCCCAGTAATTAAGGAGTCTATTCTACCTAAATGAATGTTGATTTGTTATTTGATGAGTAAACCAATTTTCTTACAAATGGGGGATGTTGATAGAATTTTCCATTATGATTCAATCGAGGATGGCTTGATGATAATAATTCTAGGGCTCTTGTTCATTTAGTTTGGAAACATAGAGATAAGTTGAGTAGATTACCCCCTATGGATAAATTTATTCCGAATTTAAAATTTGAAGGAAGCTATGTGAAAATGGTAAAAAACGAAAAGGAGGGAGATAGGGTTCCTTGGATAATATAAAGGAGAAAATTTCAGATTTTTACCTTCGAGGAGATTTCCTTTTAACTAATTACGAGACGGGACCAAATTAGAAAATTGGAATAAAAAATATGCATGAATATTATGGGATTAATAATTATATTGGAAAATTAAAATTTGAGCCACTTGGATTGGTGAAGGTGACAAAAATACTCATTTCTTCCATGGGTATGCTAGTATCGTAGGGGTCTAAACCACATTTGGGAATTGTTTACATTCTTGGTTTTAAAATTGTTTCTTCCATTGATGAAATTGTGTAGAAAGGAGCTATGATTTATGAGAAACTATTCGAAGAAAACAAGAATATAAATATTATGGAACAATTAAAAACTATTCTAAAATTCTCTCGATTCTTCATCGATGAAGAATCATATTAGATAGGGAGACCTACTATAGAGAATGAATTTTAAATATTCTTAAGAATAGGCCCAAAGAAAAAAGTTTGGGGCTTGATGGTTGGTGTGCATAAGTTTTATTTTCCTTCTTGGATTTAATGGGGAAATATATCTTATAAGTGGTTGGTGATTCTATAAGAAGGGGAGTCTGTTTTTAGAAATATTAATGTTGAATTCCTTTCTTTAATTACTAAGATGCTAGAGCCTAAGTATTTTAATGATTTTAGGTCGATAACCATATGCATTTATCTATACAATATATCTCCAATATTTTTTATAGTAGGTGGAATTTTGTTCTCTCAAATCATACATCATTGACTCAATTCATTTTCTTTACAACAGACATTCATGATGCAAACAACACAACACGAGTGGTCATTCACTTATAACAAAGGTTCAATTTTAGATTTGGTAGGAAGATTGATTTGAAAAAGCCTGTGATAGAGTGGATTGGTATTTCTTCGTGTTGGTTTTAATATAAATCAATTTTAAATTTAATTGTCTTAAATTTGGGTTGTTTTCAATCTACTATATATTGCTCTTATCAATGGTGAGCCTTACGAATTATTTCGGGCATTAAGGGGAAATAAGGCGGGGATGCCCCCTTTCTCCTTTTTTTGTTGTTTCTCACTATTTAAATTAAGTAAGTTAATAATGGACTCAAAGAAGAAAGAAAGATTAAAGGAGTGGAAGTTGGCCCTCATGTGGTGATAACACATATCATATTTTGTTGATGATGTGTTACACTATTTGGTTGGGGATGGAGGATGAATGAAAGATGTTTAAAGAAAATTTGGATTATTTTTAAATGTTACTAGAATGTAAGTAAGCCTTGATAAATTGATTGGTCTTAGTAGTAACCTTGAGGAAAGAGAATGCGGAATCCATTAAGAAGTTATTTTCCTCTCCAATTTTGGTATACTAAATGATGGTTTTAAATATATTGGACATTTTCCTTAATCCAAATAATTATAGAGTAGTTGATTGGTTTCGAGATTATTTGGAAAGTGGGAAAACCCATTAATGTTTCGTGTAATTGATGACTCTCTTTAGGATGTTAATTGATTCTTGTGAAATACGTTGAAACAGTCTGGTTTTTTGGCTAACCTTAGTAAAAATTCACAAAATCATTTGAATTTTATTAAGGAAATTGAGTACTCATTTTTATGGAATGGAAATAATAAAAAAAGGATGTGTCTTTGGTGAAATGGAAAAGATTGACAATTCAAAAAAAAATTACGAGGCTAGGGCACAGAAATAAAGACTATTTTCTTTAGCCCTTGTTGAAAATATTGGATGGTGGATGTTTTTGAAAACAATCTATGGAGTTCGATAATGTGGTTAAAATACCTAAAGGATAAGTCAATGGAGATATGGTTACAAAAGAATTCAAAATCAACTAGGGGTGGGTCAATGATGTGGACAAATGTGGTCCAAGGGATATAGGTTATGGAAAAATGGGTCATATGGAAAATTGGTAATGTAAGAAACGCATTCATTAAACAAGATTCATGAGTGGGTGTGAAAATAGACAAAAAATGTCTATGAATTTATTATATTTATAAATTCTCGTGGTGTTTATTACATTACCAAATGTGGCGAAGATGATCCACGAGATGTTGATAATAAAGGTTGGAAAAACCTGCTAAATATTTACAACTTTGACCCATTTTTATAGGTGGACAGATCCTTTTTTGGGGGACTTTATGGAAAACAAGTATTATTTTAAATAGAGATGAAGATGATATCCTTTCTCGGTATAAAAATACACAATGTGGGGTTATTTACGTAGACGGGGAATACGATGCTTTAATTAAGAAAAATATGACATGGGAATCAAAATGGTTGTTTAATTTAGTTTGGAAGGGTCGAGGACCCTCGAAACGTAATATTTGTATTGCTTCTCATTAGGGAGAAAAATGTCACATGAGACGTTTTAACAAAAAAATGATGGGAAGAAAGTCCTCGATTCTATGTTTTATGTCACGAGAACCACAAATCTATTGAATGTTTAATTTGTTCTTTTGTGTTTTATGAATATTGTTCGGAAAGAGGTTTTGTTAGTCCTAAATGTAAAAATTTTGTGGTTTAGGAACTCTATTGAATAAATTTTGGGCCTTTGGGTTCAAAGATTTAGTTTACCATATTTAAGTTTCTACTAGTGTTTATGATGTGGGGCATTTTTTTAAGAGAGAAATAGAGTTCTCTTTTATAATGATGTTGTATGCTTAGAAAATGTTTCACATAACTCTAGGAAGTTTATTTTGCGGAATAGGTAAAGCCCTTGAAGTGAAAAATACATGAAATATAATGGAGCTAGTAATGTCTGAAGAAATATACGAGGTTTCTTTGATGGTTTTCCAAAAGTAGGGTGTGCACCTTTCAAGTAATTCCATTCTATTCCCTTGGAATGTGGTTCTAAAATTAGGAACACGCCTTTAGAAAGGAAGAAAACATTGTTGTTGAGTTGATTTCTTTATTGTGTGCTTTGCATTTAGATTTGTGGAGGCAAGTAGAAGGTTTTTTTTTAAATGATTAGTGATTCCAAAATAATAGTGGATTAGTTCAATGGAAAGAGTGGACCTTAGAATCCTTCGATTGGAACCATGGGAAAAAGAATATTCAATAATTACAATAATAGTTTTATGATCTTCAAAGCCTTCACTATTACGGGAGCATAATGATCTAGAAAAGTATGATATCAAAGGAACCTTTACTTTTGGATGTTGGCATTTGTACCTATTTATAATTCTGCGCAATGGTGTTATCTTGTGAGTCTCTTTTCCTTTAATCTCTTTAATATTTCTTTTCTAGTGACAAGTTATTCTTTGTTCTTTATGTATTATTGACTCATATTTTGGATGCTAAGAAAAAATGTCTATTAAGAAATCAAGCGAGCTGCGATGCAACCAATACATTACACCTTTTAATTTCCTTTAGAAATATCAAAAGTATGTTTTTCATGAAAGAAAAAGCATTAACCATAGTGTAGTCTAGTGTGATTGCCTTGTTTATATTTTTTCGTAAAAGGCCACCAAAAACCATTAATGTTTACTCAATTTTTATATAAAATTAACGAACCTCAAAATTTTTAATAATATATTAAATTATAACAATAGTTAAATAATTTTAATTTTATTTATTTATTAATTTTTAATAAATAGAAAAAAACCAACATAGATGCATCTTAACTATGTATACAAAGAAACGGGAGGGATAAATTCTCTCAAGATGCAAACTTATTTTTGAGTGCAAAACTTAAGGAATTGTTTGCACTTTGATAGATTTGATTCATCTCAAAGCTTAGTGAATACTTAGTTAAGATAGATCTATATTGATTATTAACCATTTTATTTATATTATTTAAATTTCACATATCTATATGTACATATATTCTCATTTTTAATTTTATTAAAACCTCGATTTAATCTTTATGGAATACGAATGAAATACTTTTAGTACTATTGAGGATAGAGGTTTAGATATACCTCAAAAGTAGTTAAACCTTTTTGTTTTAAAGTTTAATTAAAAAAAATTTATAAAAATTGAATTACAATAATTTATTTATAAAATGTTTTATTGTGAAATGGGTTATAGTTTTTTTGGCATGGAGCATTGATAAGTGATGATATTTGTCCCATGGTATTGTAGCAAACCTATTTAAAAATTAATAATATCCATGGTAACTTTGGGGTTAAATATCCATGGTTAAGTATCGTGTTATATTGTAGGTATTGAGTTTTTATGTGCTTATTAGTTAGATTTAAATATGGTTATGGAATACATTGTGAACAATTTGCTCACCCCTAGAGACGACCTAGAGTTGCCATAGACCGGTGCACAGGACATCTTAATATAGCAAGAGGAGCTCATAATATAGCTTGAGTTATTAAATCCAAGGCATCTTACTATCTCTTGTTAAACGAGGAAATTATTTTAAATGGGACCAATCTCTCTCGAAAGGGCGATACAAAGATAAGAATAATGTGGGAACATCATGCAAAACTCCAATACAAAAGCATCGAGACGGTTAAGAGACGGCTGCTATGAGGGCTAGTTCAAATAATATGCCACGAAATCAAATATCGAGAAAGTGGATGTGGTGAAGAAACATGAAGAAGATATTAGTTAGCATGGTGATACCCCGGATACACAACAAAACCACATGTGGGCTTATCCAACTAAGGAATCCATACCGCAAGCAATGGCGTTTAAAAGCACCCTCCTCAAGTAACTAATATAGCGGGAAATATGGATGAAATGAACATGGAACGGTATATCATGACTAGGCCTATTTAAAGCGCTTGACTAATCCAAGTATGGGCACCAACTAGGATGAATCCTTACTCAAGATTAGAGAGCCACTGCATTCTAGAACATGATACAGAATATACATGCAATGAAATGAGATATTATATTAACATAAGAGAAAATTACATACGCGGATACTGCAAATACCGAATCCTCATTACGGTTATAACTCCTCGTCAACGAGTCCCTACGGGTGACTCACGAGCCTTCATACGAAACTTTACAAGATGTACCAAAGCCTTTCAATGCACGGTTCTTTGATATAAATCTGGAACCCTTACAATGTCTTTCTTTCTAGTTTTTATAGGAGAAGGAGAAAACTCTCGGGGGTAAATTGGGTGATATACATTTAATGATGCAATTTAAAACGAATCTAAAAGAAAAACTACTTTATGTTGTTTGGTGGTGCTGAGCGGTGCAAGTACTACTTGCTACTTGAAAGAGTTGCTTGTGTTTGTCCATGGTACTTTCGGCCCTCTAATCTTGAATTAAATGCCGGATATTTGTGTAGGGCGTTGTATTTCTCGATCTTCCATGATACTTCATGCGGCCCCATTAACATTTCTTGCGGTGTAATCCTTCTCTCTGCGGGCGTATTTAGGGTTCAATAGATTCTTTGTACTTCCATTAATGAGGTCATATCATAGAATTACCCTCGCTTCCCTCTGAATTTCTTCCTCGAAAATTGTCGAGGGCGGTGCTCTTGACCCACGCGAACAAGCGAGTGAGTCATGATGAATTTTCTACGCGGAAAACACATAAAAACACAAACCAATTAAGGAGAACGGGACGAGGGATGGAGATGAGGATGATGGTGACGTTGGAGACATGGCCATATAGCAGAACATGCGGGGTGGTGGAGAAAATACGGTGGAGATTTTATTGAGGACGTAAGTTTTCCACATAAAAACGATTTAAACATTGAATGAATAAAAATGATGAACATGAATGAAAAACACATATATATATAGCGGGGAAAAATACCATGGACACGCGGGATGATGACACATGGGTGTATGAAGGACGGTGGAAGAATGACATGTTCAACGAACCTAGTCAAATGGGGGAAAAATGTGAACAATCATGAGCCACACGATCGATGAGGCGGGGTCAATGGTTAAACGGCATCAATGGACCATGTGGCCGGTGGGCCGGAAGCGCGATTAGCCTAGGTTAATTTGCGTGCAACTTGGGAGGACGAGGCCGTCGGATGAGGCCCCGGCAGATCCAACGTTGGATAATTCATTCCGCATCCTTGATGCGACTTTGCGCGCGAAATGGCGGTTTTCGGGGGAAATAGCGCACGAGGACACGCGTCACCCAGTAGTGTGGAATCGGCGGGTCCATGGGAAATACCTCCCGACCCTTGGATGAGTGGTGCGGAAAATACCACTAGTTTTTTACCAACGACGGGATACGGACGCGGGGACCACCGAATATAGACTCGCTCGTTGATTGATGCCGATCGGTTGACTGTAGCTTTACCCGAAAATGTAGTGATAAGATCTGCTATTTAGCGCAAGGTTTTGGCGCCGGGGTCATATGTGAAATAAAACAAAAAGGGCGGAGCTTCGGGGGGACCCGGCCTAGCATATTTTCCGGTGCGGGTTTTAACCTTTGCATAGTGTATTTTCGGGCGAAAGGGCAACGATGAGACGAGGGGGTATGGAGCTTTTGGCCGCGGAAGGGAGTTTTAAAAGGTTTATATGGGGCGGTGAGCCAAAAATTTGAATGGAGGGGTTTACATGCACAACATCGGCTCCATCTCGGGACTACATGTTCATTCATTGACGTGTCGAGAACTCGCGGACACAGTCATTCTATATGTGAAATTTGTTCTCCGATCCCTTCGCATTTCTTCTAATAATTTGTCGGCCACATATTCCCTGTCTAAAACAAAAGCTGAAACAAGACTTATATACAATATGGTACAACAAACCATCTATTTCGCATCAAAACTGAAAATAGGGCTTTAGGAATTGGCCGTTCCGCAGGGGCATACAACAAGTCACTTTGCAAATTTTCTAAAATAAATGTATTATTACCTTTTAGCTCCATAATCTTAAATGGGCCAAACCAAAGTGGATCGGAAATTTAGCATGTTTTGCCTTTTTCGGCCCTCGAATATCCCATCTGAGAACCGGATCACCAATTTAAAATTTCTTGTCTTACGCATGGCAATCAAAAACATTTTTCATTTTCTCTTGATATTCGCACAACTTTATGATTCACCTGGTCTCGTGTTTCCTCCAATTCTACCGGTTGGTTAATTCTTCGACCATGTCATACGGTTCTTCTGACTTTCACTGCCATGAAACGTGCGAGTAGTAATTGCACGAAATCTGTTTATCGCCCACCATAGGTTCATAAGGAGATTTCCCGGTTGCTCTTGCTAGTTGCTACGTGCTTGACAGAGCAAATTTTAATTTAGAATCCCAATTCTTTTGATTCCTCATTAATTGTCTTCTTGAGGCCCTCACCGGAGTTTTGTTGGAAGATTACGCCCAGAAGCCATTCCCTTGTGGATAGTAGGCTGTGGAGTGATTTAATGCAATATTATACTGGCATGGGATATTTACAAATTTATTGGACTTGAAGGCACATGCATTGCTCCGGTTACAATTCTGGGCCCGAATGACCAAATGCGGATATGATGTTCTCTTCCATGAATTTGATGATTACAACATCTCCTTAAATTTCTCGCAGTGTAGCCACCCACTTTGTAAAGTAATCGTTGCGGTCAATGTCCATTTATGTTGGCCACTTGAAGAGGATGTATTTCTCCAATAAAATCTAATCCCCATTGCGAAATGGTTCATCTATATGTAAGGCGGAATTAGTGACGGACGGCGGCTTTTGTCTCTCGGCCAAAATTTTGACACTTATCACATGCTCTAACCCAATTAAAAACATACACAGCAAATAATTTTGGCCAATAGAAACCGGCCTTCGAGTTTTATGAGTAGCCCTCCGAACGTAATGTCCTCCACGAGATTCCTTCATGAAATTCTATCATTATATTTTCTACTTCATTTTAAATGAGCATAATAGTAATATGCAGAGGATCTCTCAATATATTTGCCCATTAGCAACTATGTATTTCTATGATTTCACTCTTCTGACTCTTGTATTTTATCTTATCACAACTTTGGAGGACGAGTGAGTGTTAAAATATATTCAACTATTTCTTTGTACCAAGGGCTAGTGAGGTGTTTTATGTGTATCTTTTGAGTGGCCATCTCTAGTCGTTGTTGTTCTTCTCCTTTCTCGAGATTCTTCATTTGCTATCATGAGTAAATTTATACCTAGAGCTGATGATTTGATTCGGACATAATTTTGGCTAGCCCTTGTCCTTTAACCAACTTAGTGGGCCTTATGTCCAAATCGTACTCTTGAATTTTTGCAATCATCTTCCTGTTACCTTCACTATCCCCACGAACAAGAATGTCTTTGACGGCTACTATAGGGACATAGGCGGTGATGTGATGCGCAAAACATACATTCTAAGCCTTGAGGATTTCACTAGGGCATATGCTGTTTCTCCAATATGTTGTATTTCAGTGCTGCATCATCTTGATACACCGGCGAAAAAGGCTATAGGTTTGCTCATATCCCATCTTCATTTTTCTGCAACAAGACTCCGGCCTCTTTTGTGGGGTGAAGCAAATGAAAAGATCATAAATACCTTTGTATAATCGAGTCCGGCTAGCACGGGGGCTTCAAGAAATGCTGTTTATCCTTGTGAATGCATATCTAGATTCGTGGGACCATTTCACCTCATTGTTATTTTTCAACATATCGGTTATATGTCTAACTATCTCATCATAGTTAGGAATAAACCTTCTCAAGAAATTGATTCGGCCTAAAAACACACTGCTTCCTTCTTATTCTGAGGGAAAAGGAATACTATTTATAACTTCAACTCTCTTAAGGTCTATTTTCACACTATATTTAGTTACAATGTGCCCTAAGAGTTTTCCCTCATCTAATGCAAATAAATATTTTTAGGGTTGAGGGAGAGACCATACCTTACGAATTTTTCAAAGGTTCTCTTAAAGTCTTGAATGTGTTCGATGTCATCCTTTGAAAATGTTTGTGATATCATCGAGGATATACCACCGGAAACTTGTCGTGCTCTCCAACAAAGGCTATGTCCATTTCCCTACAGTAACTCCTGCATTGATTAATCCAAATGGCATCCTGGCATACATAAATGTTCCCCATGGTGTTGTAAATATAATTTCTTGATCCTACGGGAACACGGCTACTGATTATAACCGGAAAAACCATCCATCATTGACGATACAGACCAAGTCCCACCACTTCTATGAGGATGTGATCCATCTTAGGCAATGGATAATTATCTTTTAAAGAGGCTCTATTTAAGTTTCTGAAATCTACCTGTGACCTTATTTCTCCATTTTCTTTTGAACGGGAACAAGGTTTTGCTACCGATGCAGGTACATAATGGCACGATTATTTTGGCCTTTAGCGACTTCTTTATTTCTTTTCCAATAAGAGGAAGCGATGAAGGATTTATACGCGAGCTTGCACTTATAAGGCTTTGCATCTTCCTCAAAGGAATTTTATGCGCATTATATTACTATCAAAAGTTTTTAGGTCACGATAAGACCATGCAAATACATCAACGCATGGGCGAAATAATTTCAAATATTTTTCTTTTGTATTCCTGCGAAACCTTCTTGGATAATCTTTAATTTTGGGCTCGGCATCGATTGCCCCGGAATTCAAGTCTTCTACTTGATTTCCTTTACCATTTTATTATGCGCAATGGAGCATCGTTTTTGTCAAAAAACCTTTCCTGAAAGTACCCGGCCCTCTGGGTATGATATTTCCTTTCGGTACACGGCCCTTTATTTCCTACTTCTTTTTTCTTCCCATTTGTTTTCCACAACATTTTCGACTTCCTCTTCTTCATTATCATCAATCTCCATATTTGAAAACTCACCCCACTTGTCTCCGGGGAATCTCTTCATGCATTCATCATCTTCAAAAAACCTGCCGATGTTTAATATTCATAAGGATTGATAGTCTGTATAGTACTTCAATTTCATACCTCAAAAAGAGGATTAAGCAGAGGAAAAAATGTACTTGTAGCCATAGCAAGAGAGTACGCCGTGCAATGCAGCAAGGCATGAATTGTATATTAAAAGCGAGAAAAATTTTCCACCATGTCCCATACTTCATTTCTGCTCTCGGCCCGTGGGTGCTTAGTTTGACATTGATTTGCGACTCGCCTTACCACCCGGCTCGAGTCTCCCATGACTTTTAAACTTTGTATACTTACATGTTTAAGTGGCCCCCACGGTAATAAAAGTGCTTGTATTTGGCTACATTATTGGTAGCCTCATATTCAATTTAAGGACGTTAGCACCCATTTTCATAGGAGAGATCAATAAAACCCGGCTCCATTGCCTTCTCTTGAATTTGCCCCATCGAAATGTAAAGTCCAGTGTTGACTTCATAATTTTCTAAAGGGCTGTCATCCTTAATTTTGATGGAGGATTCATACATATAATTTTGATCTTCTTCTAGCATAAATAATGAAAAATCTACTTCTTTACTGGGCGGTGAATTTTCGAGTTATCGGCCTTAGTAACTACCTTCGCTTAGTCTCTGTATAACCTCCTCTCATCACCAAAAAGCTGGGATGGTAGCATATGTTAAATCCCGGCTTAATTGACCCCGATTTTTACCCCGGACCTTGACGAAACATGCCAAAGCGGGCGGGATATCGACCACCACAATTTCCATGACCACACTCTTTGCTAGAATTTGGGCCAAATTGACCACTAAATATTTAATCATCTCCAAGCAGCGTGCAAGCTCTTTTGGAATCAAATGAATAAAGGTCTTTATATGGGCGTGTGATTTGAAGTCTAGTTGTTCCATGACGGATAGAGGCATAAGATTATGGAAGCCCCGAATCTAACATACGGTTGTGTAACGGCGGGTCATGAATAACTAGAGACATAAAAAGGAGGAGTAGAAGGATCTACTTCCTCAACATGTGGGCCAAAGACTACCATGGTCTTTCTTCTTGAAGGTTTAAACTATCGAGGCACAATTGATATTTCGGGAGGGAGCATAAAATAAGTAATGAAATCGATATGCGAGGTTGTTTTACTTCGTGACTCGGTCAAGGGGCCGGAATTTTAATTTTCTGCTCAAGTTCTTGCAAACTAAAAGCGGAGGGGCCTTTCTATTACAACTTCTTTTGACTCTTTATTGTGTTGGAAATTTAATTTCTTTTGGCACGGATTCATCATTAGGAGATGACTACTTTTGAAGAAGAAGGAATATGATCATTAGGGTTGTAAGGGGTATTTAGCGGATTCTTACTGTTTTGTGTTTCTCTTTGTTTCTTTGATTCCTTTTGAGTAGGCACCTCCTTGAGGGTGGCTCCCCTCTTCTTGATCTTGAGTTTGGGTCCTCTTCCTTGAAGATATGAGATCATATTTTACATTGAATTGTGCTTGCATGAAATCGGCAAATTGTTTGTGTGATCAATCTCTGCTTCTTCTTCTTCCTGTTGCAATGGGCATTCCATTTCATCATTGTTTGAGAAAAGCGAGGTTTGAATCTTCTAGTTCATAAGTAGCATCTTCGGTGGAGTCATCTATTGGACCTTCAGTACGAGGATGTGGTACCAGTCTTCTTCACTCCTTTGCTTCCTTGGCAATATTTGCAGTGGTGGTCTCTTATGCGAGGTTGTATCCTCTTGTTTGGGCATTATAGAAATTAGGTAAGTGGGTTCTTTGCCTCTAATTCAAGCTTGACCATCTTCTTTATCATTTTTCTTATTTCCTCCATTTCACTTAGAATCCTTATCCTGGTTGGAAGTGGATAATTCTTCTTTTCCCTTCCTTCTAACATCATATTCATCCTTCCCTTTTAATTTTTCCGGTGGAAGCAAGTTCGCCAATTCAAGAGTGTACGGCGAGCATCATCTAGGGTGGCGAGGCTTTCTCTCTCTAAGCTGAAATGCGAATCAAGGCGCAATGAAAACAAATTTTGCATCATTTTGATGAGAGCTATGTCTGTAGGGAGATGTAGATATAACTTATTAAATCTCTTAATAAACTACGACACCCCTTCATTATGTCTCTTCTTGAGTGTATTGAACTCGGTGAGATATTGTCCATGATCTTTCTTTTCTCCCCATTTCTAAGAAAATTATTCTCCATGTCATCCCGGAGTGAGTTTCTTCGAACGGTTTGATATGTTTGAACCATTTTCTGGCCTCACCATCCGGAGATTGAACAAACAATCTCAAGACCACATCCAAATGTTCCACATTTAATTTTTAAAGAGCGAGAAAAGTCTCAAGATGTTTACGAGCATCAATCTCATTTTCTCCTTTAAATCTAGCGGAATCTACAAATAATCCTGTGGCATATCATTTAGCACTTGAGGTAAGGCCGATGGAGCATATTTATTCAATAGGAAAGCAGGAACATTAGCCATTGGAGGAGGTGGGGCTATAACGGTTGATGTACAAATGGGGGAAGGGGAGGAGGAGGAAGTGGGGTATGAATAGCGATGGGAGTATCTTTGCACGAAGCACGGGGTGTGGTGGAAACAATTCACGATTAACGGGGGCTACTTCAGCTTCTTTAACTTCCTCAACCTCGGGGGTAAGATGAAAAATTCTCTTTTGTTCTTGCAATTCCCCGGGTGGACTATACGAGTATTATTCGAGATTTTCCCCGGTGAAGTCGGGATTTTCTTCGGGATTTCTTGAGAAGGGGAGGATGGGAAGTCTTCTACGAATGTTCGGGGTTTTCAGCATGGGCGAGCGCATCTTCCTCCAACTACTCCTATGTATAATCTTTTAAGGTCGGGCACGAAGATGTCTTTAACTTAGCGATTATGCGGCCTCAGCGTGGCTTTCGAGGAGCCGGGACTACCAATAGATTTATCAAATAAACAACGGTGGGTCGCCGAGTGAGAGATATGCAACTCTTCAACTCTGCATGCTCACGATTAGAGTGAAAACAATTTGTCGAGGCCTAGGGAAAATGATATTCTCAAATTTGTCCCCGGCAACGGCGCCGGAAAAGATGTTGTCGACAATTTTGTGTCACTAGAGACGGCCTAGAGTTGCCATAGACGATGCCTAGGACATCTTAATATAGCAAGGAGCTCATAATATAGCTTGGGTTGTCGGTCAAAGCTCTCTTACTATCTCTTGTTAAACGAAATTAGTTTAAATGGGACCAATCTCTCTTAGAAGGTGATACAAAGATAAGAATAATGTAGGAACATCATGCAAAAACTCCAATACAAAAGCATCGAACGGTTAAGAGACGACACGCAAAGAGGGCCGATTCAAATAATATGCCACGAAATCAAATATCGGAAAGTGGATGTAGTGAAGAAACATGAAGAAGATATTAGTTAGCATAGAGCTGATACCCAGATACACAACAAAAAAGCTGCATATGAGCTTATCCAACTAAGAATCCATACATGACAATGGCGTTTTAAATACACCCTCCTCAAGTAACTATTATAGCGAAATATGGATGAAATGAACATGGAATAGTATATCATGACTAGGCCTATTTAAAGCGCTTGACTAATCCAAGTATGGGCACCAACTAGGATGAATCCTTACTCAATATTAGTGATCCACTGCGTTACGGAATATGATACAGAAGATACATGCAATGAAATGAGATATTATATTAACACATAAGAAAAGGAAATTACATAATGTGAGATACAAAAGACGAGAATCCTCATTACAATTATAACTCCTCCTCGAGACCCTACGGAGCTGCGAGCCTTCATACGAGAAACTTTACAAGATGTATACAAAGCCTTTCAATGCACGGTTCTTGATAGAAATGCGGAACCCTTACAATGTCTTTCTTTCTAGTTTTTATAGGAGAAGAGAAAACTCTCGAGAATGAGGTAGGTGATATACATTTAATGATCTAATTAAAAACGAATGCGAAATAAAAACCCGCCTATCTTGTTTAGCGGTGCGCACGAGCTGAATTGCAAGTACTCTTGCTACTTGAGGTTTCTTTGTGTTTGTTCATGGTACTTTCGGCCTCTAATCTTGAATTAAAATGCCGGATCTTTAATGCGGGCGTTGTATTTCTCGATCTTTCCTTTGATACTTCCTTGACCCCATTAACATTCTTGCCATGTAATCCTTCTCTGCGGGCGTATTTAGGGTTCAATGAGTTTTGTTTATGCTTCAATTAATAAGGTCATATCATACAACTACCCTCGGCTTCCCTCCTATGAATTTCTTCCTCGAAAATTGTCGAGGGGCGATTATCTTGACCCACGCGAACAAAGCGGTGAGTCATGATGAATTTTCTACCCGCGACAAACACCTGCAAAAACACAAACCGATTGAGATAACCAAACGGGGATGGAGATGAGGATGATGGTGACGTCGGAGACATGGCCATATGGCAAGAACATGCGGGGTGGTGGAGAAAATACGGTGGAGATTTTGACGGGGAAGTAAGTTTTCCACGTAAAACGAGTTTTAAACACGATGAATGAATAAAAAACGATGAACATGAATGAGAAACACATATATATACGGCGAGGGAGAAAAATACCATGGACACGCGGGATGATGACACATGGGTGTACGAAGGACGGGTGGAAGAATGACATGGCGTAGACCTAGTCAAACGGGGGAAAATGTAGACAATCATGAGCCACCACCGATCGATGAACGGGATCAACGGTTAAAACAACATCAATGGACCATGCGTGGTGGGCCGAGGAGTGCGATTAGCCTAGGTTAAGTCACGTGCAACTTGGGAGGATGAGAGCCATCGGATGAGAGCGCGGATCCAATGGTGCGGATAGAGTCGGGTGCCCATCCTTGATACGACTTTTAACGCACGAGGTAATTGGTTTTCGAAATAGCGCACGAGGACACGTGTCACCCGACGTAGGTCAGCCCGGGTCCATGGGAAATACCGCCGGCCATGGATGAGTGGTCGCGAGAAAATACCCCTTTGGTTTTCTGCGGCGGGATACGGACGTGGGGACACTAGGGAATACAGACTCCGCTCCATTGATTGATTTACTCGATCGGACGACTGTAGCTTTACTAATGAAGCGTAAGCTCACTTTGTTTAGCGCGAGGTTTTGGCTAGGGGTCATATGTGAAATAAAACAAAAGAAGTCGAGACTTCGGGGGGCCGAACGGAAACATGTTTTCAAGTGCGGGTTTTAACCTTTGCCCACGATTATTTTCGGGCGGAAAGAGACAGCGATGAACGGGTATGGAGGCTTTTGGCCGCGGAAGGGGTTTTAAGGTTTATATGGGGCGGTAGGCAAAAATTTGAATGGAGGGGTTGACTGTGCACAACAAAATCATTATTTTAATTAATATACTAAAGCAAGGATATTAATTTATAGTTATTATTTATGTGTTATATATTTTAATGTGATATGTATATTATTATTTTGTTTTATATAAAAAAATTGTTCGTAATTTTAATAAAAATAAAATTACAATACAACAAATTGAATTTTATTATTCTAAGCTTTTTATTATTATTTGAGGCAACATTTAAATGTTTACACTCATTACCTCGTATAACATCTCCCCCATCTTGGACTTTATATTATTTCTAACCTTTTATTTTTTGATTGGTAGGCATGTAAATGTTCACAAATGTTTACAACATCTCCATTATACATCTTGACACAATTAAGTGAAGTATAATTGTTTAAATATTTATAACAACATAGATCATTTTTAACTCAAGATTTAGAAAACCCTAAGAAGGATCAAATCTCTCAAAATGAAAACTTCTTTTTTGAGTGTAAAAATTGAGGAAATGTTTGCACCTCGGGAATTTTATTTCTCTGGAAAGGCTTGGTAGATATTTCGTTAATATGGGTCCACCTATGTCGATTTTTAACAATCTTATCTCGAGTACTTCCCACCTTTGTTTGTTTCCAACAATCTTATCTCGAGTACTTCCGAGACATTCCGTGGATGGTAAAGGCGGGTAAATTTTCAGCCCATATTATGGGGTCTCATCTAAAGGAATCTAAGAGAATTGACGCCCAATTAGGCTGTCCTTGGGGCTAAATTTCACATCTCTATATACAAAAGTATTATCATTTTTATTTGATTAAAACCTTGATTTAATCTTCATGGAATACACACATAATATTTCTAGTAGTAGTGAGGATAAAGAGTTTAGATATGTAAAAATAAATTATAACCTTTTTTCTTTTATATTTAATTAAAAAATATTATAAAATTAAATTAAAATTAAATATTTATAAAATATTTTGATTGTGAAAGCAGTTCGTTTTTTTGGGCATGTAGTATTGATACTGCTTATGATATTAGTACATAGTATTATCACAAAGCGTATTCGAGAATCTTATTATATTGTAATTTTATAGTAAGTATTAAGTTTTTATGAGCTTACTAATTAAATTAAAATATGATTATAGAATCACTATTTTAATTTATGAGTAAAACGGATCTTAATTTATAGCTATTATTGTTATATGTTATATATTTTAATGTGATATGTATATTATTATTTTCTATTTAAAATAGCTAGCCAATTTTATAATGAAAAAAAAATCAATTCATTTTCGAAAATTACAACATCTTCATACTCATTCTCTATTACTTTTTTAACCTTTTATTATTGTAATTAAAAATAAATATTTATTAACTTATATAATCTATAAAATAAAAATAATTAAATTATATAAATATATTTTTGAAGTGAGCCGCGAGTTATATAACTGCAGAGGAACACCATCTCGTTATCTGATAGATATTTTTTTTAATGAACTAGCACATTCATTTTACCGGTGAACTAGCAAAGGGTGAACATTTACGGGTATTATTATTTGTTAATAGTACATATATCTTTCATTAGTTAAAAATACATGTATTTTTACAATTTCACGTATTAATAATAATATGGGGGGGTATGTTTGTCGATTTCCCAAAAAAAGTTAATAATTTTACACATTTCTGGTCTTATGTTTATGGAGCACGAAGTATGTGCATGAGAGCGGGGAATATCATTATCTTTCATTGTGCGTAGATTTTACTATGTGGAGTCGCAAGTATGTGTGGGGGAGAAATTTCATCGAACAAGGTATTTGTATTATATTAGAATCATATGTGTTTCTATTAGAGATAAAAAATAATGGAAAAGGAGTTATGTGTTTCGTGAGTGCTTTGAGCGTATTTATTGTCCTAAATAGGGTATATGCGGGACATTTCATTGTTCGAGCTTTTGGTAGTAACGAAATCAGTTAATTTTATTAATTTTCATTCACTGATCTATGGGAGGAAGAGAGGGGGACGCTACATATTTTGTTGAGCGAAGATACATCTACAATTTTCGGATCATATATCATATGAATGTTTATGTAGGACTCGATATATATCATTGTTCATTTCTTTTATTGTGCGAGTATGAGGTATGCAGGAGAAGTTGCATATATATTTTGATTTTATAGCTATGAATATTTGCGGAATGATTAATAATTTTTATTTCCATTGTATGAGGTGGTGCATACGACATTGTTAAACTATTGAAGTGGAGGTTTCATGAGTGCTACGATAATTGTGTTATTTCTCAGGAGCATTGGTGTTAGAGTTGAAGCTTTTTCACAATGGAGTTTTGTGAAGCTTTTATTAAGGCAGGTTAATTTGAAGAATTCTCTCATAGTGTGATATTTCTATGAGAATTGGTAGAATTGAATCTTTGCTTATGACATGGTTTGTGCAGGAGATTTCAATGTGCGGAGCTTTTATTAGGGTCAGTATTTTTGGGAGAATGAGGAGTGCATGTAAGGAAATTAATGTTAAACTATTAATGTTAATTTGTTATTATTATTATGTTTCATTGTGGATGACTTGTTGTAAGAAATATTGGGTATGTTTGTTGATTTCCCAAAAGAATCTAATACTTTTACACATTTCATGATTGTATATAGTATGAAATTTTATGGGGGGTGGAGTATGTTCGAGAGTGAGGAACATTATTATATTTCATTGTGATGAGTATGAAGTATGGGGCGGGGCAACAATTTTGGAGAAGAATTGATCTTATAAATATGAATATTTACATACGTAGGGTTATTTATAAGCAATGATTAAAATTGTTACATTTAATTGTGAGCGGGTGGTGCACGGGAAATTATTGTTAAAGCGTTAATGTTAATATGTGATATTTTTGCATAGAATTGATTTGTTGTGAAATGTGACACATATTCATTTGTGTTATATTGGAAACATATGTGTTTTATATTGGCAATAAAATAACTTGAAAATGAGTTATGTGCGGTAGAACGGGGGTTTTTTGTGAGTGCTATGACTTTGTTATTGCTCTCAACAAGGTATTTGTGGGAAAATTCATTGTGCATAGGCTGATGGTATATGTGTGTTGATTTATTGCAATACAATTCCCTCTTCTAGTGTTTAGAAATTTGAAGAAGGATTAACATGAATCTATTTTAAAATTATTTTATTGATTAACTCCCACAAGAAAACTAAGAGCTATGTAAATTTCTACAAATCCTCAATATCGAAGCCACAGAGAGCTTCATTAGTTTATGGATTAATCTAAGAAGGGGGGAACGTTGGCTATTTTCCAAATTTATGATATATTGCAAAATATATTTTTTATTTTCCATTGAGTTTGAACAACATCTTGAATCTTTCTATGTGTGCGAGGGAACTATGAAGGATGAGAATTGAATGCATAAGTATAAATTTTCCCATATAAATATTATGTTTGTTATTTCATATAATCATTGTTTGGCGTAAATCATAAATCAAAAGGTCCAAGTTTTATGAGGATTTTTTGATATATTTTTAATAATAATAATAACAACAAAGAAATATCTTTCTCTTTAGCCTATGGATCCTAAATCAAATGTTCTAAGTTTTATAAAGATGTTGTGGCGTAAATTTAACTTTTTGTAACGTGTCGAGTTTCATTGGCAGTGTTGATCATGCATTCTTTTTTGGGAATACATGCTCGTTATTACAAATTATTTTTTTTCTTGTTATCAAAATCAATACTCCCATTTTGAGAATTGTGTGTTTTGCTTGTTAATTGAGGTGTACACAATATCTATTTTTGAAAAAAAATGAGAGATTTTATGATATCTATCAAGTACGTTATGGCTCATTTTTTGGTGACTCTATACCTCATTCCTCAACAAGATGCTTAGGTGAATTGGTTATATCTATATCGTTCTGTCTTTCCTATACATTTTTTATGTTGTGCTTGTCATTGAGAAATAATTCATATTGAAATTAAAATACTCTTTCACGGATACATTTACCCATGATGCATATAGAGAGGCATATTTAGAGGATGGGGACTTTAAGAAGGTGTGTTAGTAGTTGCATATTCGAGTCATGTGCACGATGGAGACAACATCGTTGAATACCATCTCCATGATGGGTTACTCTATATGTTGCATAAGCTATATGTTCCTAAAGGTCGAAGATTTCAACTAATTAGAGAGGCTCACACTCCAAGGTTGCAGAGCACTTTGGTTTAGGGAGAGACCATGGAAAAAATACGGTATGTGTGTTGGATGAACATGAAAGAACGGTGGCTAGGCTCATAAAAGGATGCATGCTTTTGGTACCAACAAGAATATAAATAGGAAACGGGGTCAATATCATCCCTTTTTGTACCCTCATCCTTGGGGAAAGAATTTCCATGACCAAATTTTAGGGAGGCTTACCAACAATCAGGAAGGGGCATCACTACTTGTTCGTGGTATTTGATAGGTTCAACAAGGATTGTGTGTTCTAATGGCCTATAAAAATACCATCGATGGTCAAGAAGAAACAAATTTGTTCTTTGGATAAGTCTGAGTGCACCTTGGGATACCAAGAAACATCATTTCGAACATTGATACAGACTTCTCAATGCATTCTGGACTACATTGTGGGAGAATATGGAAACAAATTGGGAGAGATCTAGAACCTTCCATCCACAAACATATGGACGGAGACAAAAGTAGTCAAGAGGACTTTAGTGCAACTTATGAGGGGGATACACTAGAAGCTTGAATACTTGAGATGAAAATTTGGTATATATACAACATTCTTAAAATAAGGAAGTACACACTTCCTAAGAATTTCCCCATTTGAAACCTATTTTGTATGTTTTTGTCTTCACCTACATTGCATATGGGAAACAACAAGGAGTGAGGGAATATCTTACAAGGGATTCCTTGAGGGCTGAAAAAATTTATAAAGAATATAAGGAAAATCTATATGCGAGGCACAAGAGACATTTCAAAAGTCACGGGATAAATATAAGGCCATTCATGATCAACATAGGATAGAGAAATTGTTCAAGGTAGCGGAGATAGAGTATGGATACGGTTGAACAAGGAGGAAGCTGCTAAGACCCTAGCAAGAAAATAAAGGCTATCGGTATGGTCCTTTGAGATCTTTGGAAAAGGTGGGATATAAGTCCTATCGACTCAATTTACCACCCTATTTTCACATTTACTCGATTGTGCATGTATAAAATTTGAAACTCTATGAGCACTGCCATGCTAGATTAGGAAGAGCAATAGGTCCAACCTTTTGTGGATGATTTTCTATGATATTCTAAGGAAGAGTTGACATAAGATATATTTTTTGTAGAAGGGGTCCAAATATAAAAGACAGGGAAACATGACGTTTGGCGATATTGGGTTGAAAGGACAACTTCCTCGCAAAGCTAAATGGTGCTGTGAGAGAAGGTGGAAAGTATTTCCTTACCTCATTTAGTATAATATTTTGGGACAAAATCCTCCCAAAACGGGAGGTGTGATCCATATTATATCATTATAATTTTTCATCCATCTCGATGCATTTAGAGTAGAAAAATTGGAGGAATCAACTCACGGGACCGTTTCTTTGACGGGCCATTTTGGGAAAACGGGGTCTAAAAAAACTTCCAAGATAATTTTAGGTATTAAATAATGTTTATTGGGTGTAAGAAAATATTGATTTAGTGCTGGACATTTTCATGTTATTCCACATGTAGTTACCTTTCCAGTAGTGCAAAAATCACATTAATCGGAGTATGTATGTGAAAGTTATGCCACTTATAAGTTGACCTTTTTGTTTTCCTGTGTCCAGGAAGGATGCCACGTCAACCCCGCCATTATTAATGGAAAAGAGGATATACATGTGATTATTATATAAAAATACTCTAGTGGAGTCTATATTGCGGCTCTCTTTAAGAGTTGGGGTAGTCAAACCTAACCAATACTAGGCTATCGAGCTATTTTATAATCATGCCCTTAGGAGGAAAATTGATCCCATTCTTTCTAGTGCATTTTGTCCCATAGGCCGAGAAAAAATAGCAAGAGGGATAAGAAGTGAAGTACACGGAGAGGATTTGTGAATTGTGGCATCCCATGGGACACATACTATACTTCCTTTGTACTACTTGTAACCATATTTCTAGACGGAAAAGTGGAGCGACCTCTCATCTTCAAGTTGGATTTTTCTCCCAAACGGTTTTCTAGAGAAAACATTGTGTCAAAGGTGTTTAAGGATTTTATTTTTCGTTCTTCATTTTATGCACAATTTTCATTTGCATGAGTGCCACTATTAAAACTAAATCTACGGATCCATAAATATATGCTCTTGTAATAATGTATAATTTCATATTTTAAATATAATATTATCAAATACGTTGTGACAAAATTTCTAGTGGAGTATCCATGGTAGTTTATGGGTCACTAAATTTGAAGAGTAAGGCTCCCTAGGTGACAATCGGTGGCTTGCATAGATGTTTCCGTGCTGTCACCTATGGGAGTGAACATTTCCTTTATCAGAGTTTAAGCAAAAATATCTAGCTTAATGGGTTTTTTATTGTTTTTGGTCCTTTTTTCTATCCTTAATTCATATGTCCTTGACCCATTGTTTAGATTATTTTGTTGATGCATTTTTGTCTTTTATTTTTTGATGTATACTCTCTCATATAATTTGATTTCATGAAAAATATAATAAATATAAATGGATATAGATATTTTATGTGATAAGAATTGTACTAATTTGATATTATTTTTCTCATGTAGGTTTTATGGTTGTTTCTAAATAGATTGTGAAATATTCAATGAGGTGTCAAATATCGATTGTGTGAAGAAAAAATTATGACAAAAGAAGATGTATTATCATACTTTCAAATGCCTCAATCCAAAGACACACATTCTCTTCATGCTTCAAATTCATTTGAATAACCTATCACTAAAGGAGATTCCAACTCTTGTGAGAATGTGTCTAATATTGAAATACGAGATGAGAGTATAGGTTTCCCCGGAGATCAAATCTATATAAATACATTTTCATTAGAAATTCACAATGAAAATGTTGAATGTTTTTTCCTTGGGAAAGGATGAAACGCATTCATGGAAAATTAAAAATACCAATGGGATATAGGGAGAAAATTCCTAGAAGATTGGGTCTCAAGATTTTCATATGTTGAAAAAAGTACCTCAAAAAATGAGAATAAGAGTCACCAAAATTTGATGAAATAAATGTAGTTGGAAAACTAGAAAGGAAGTGAAATTACAAAATAAGTTATATACAATAGAGAAGCATGTAGGAATTGTGTATGAGAAGAAAATTATGAATGGTGAGGAGAAACATTTATTAGATGGAAATCTCCCTAAAGAATGTTCACATGTCAAATTAGAAGATGAATAAAATAAATATTTAATAATTAAGGGAAACCTTGAGGCAAGTGGAGGAACCATCAAATCTCTATTTAGAGAGATAATGGGGAAATAAATTTGTTATCCAAGATGACACAATTGCTTTTCTAGCGAGCATCCACATCTAAAGGTTTCCCAATGAAGTATTGTCCACATTACATGAAATACCTATATTTTCTTAAATTATCAAATTTTCCATCCTCACATTGGTTTATAAAAAGAGTTTGGATGCAGGCAAGATGTTTATCTCAAGTTAGAAAAAGTTGGATCCTAAGCAGAATATTTCCAAATGCTATTTTTTTTTCAATTTCACTCGGTAAGGGTTAAAACTATTGATAATAATTCATCTATATGCATGAGTATCTATATAGATGATTACCATATTAGTGATTCACATATATTTGGTTTTCATAAAATGAGGGGAAGTTGTAAAGGCGAAAATATTTATGAACTTGTTTTTAATAGTTTGAAAGAAATTGGTGGTATGGATAATTTTATGGTAGAAAAAATTGGTATGTGTTGGAGCGAGATGGATCATTAATAATTCAAGGATAGCTAAATGGAATTTGTGTTAGACTACAACTATCGAGATCCACCACGGATGCTATGTATTCATTATATGGCTCATAGGATGAATCTTGCATTTAAAATAATAGATTTTAATTAAATTCAAAACTTGAATATCTTGTACGAGAATATTATGCATACTTTTGTCGTAGTCCCAAAGATTTTTGAAGTTTTAAAATTTTCTAGGAAGGTGTTACCAATGGAAACACACTATTAAAATGTGTTGATATAAGATGAATCTCATTGAATGAACTAGCTCAAAAATATGATGTATGAACATCTCTTTAGTGTATACAAATCTCAAGATCTTCTCTTTTGATTATCTAACATAGAGACATTATTAACATTGAATGGAATTCTCTATGTTAGATGAAATGAATGTTGTTGTGAAACTATCTCAAAATTTTTATAATGTATATTGCGAGTACACAAATGCAAGAAAACTAACTTGTCTTTCATTGGATAATTTGTATATGATGTCGAAGTCTTTTATAGGTCCACGATTTACAAATTGGAATACAATCATTAATATGATAAATACTAAAAAAAATTGAAGTTTGATGAAAAAGGGATATTATCTATTGTGGTGCATGGATATATTGTCCCATTTCATTATATTGATAAGACATGACAATTCATTAAAGAGTGACCGTGTCGAGAGACATATCCAATAATGTTGTGATTTCGGTAATGATGCAACTTGATAAATTGCATAATCACTAGCATCAAAGAATAGGAGAATGATTTCCTCGATATGAATTTCTAGAGGCCATGTATGTGGTGTATCCTTGATATTGGAATAATAAATAGTGTCAAAAATCTTTAAAATATGACTTCATGGAAAAATTAAAAACATTGGTGCACCATTTTGGCCATAAGGGCCAAATATATGGGAACATATTTAAGGTATTTTGGATTCATCAATATTGTTTCAACGAGCCGGACACTTTTCTTTGAAACAATTTCATGTTTTGGAGAATCATCTAAAATATGGTGTGAGAACAATATTTTGGAATATTTTAAGTCTTCTTGATAATTACAAGAAAATATATAGGAATATTTCAGAATTAGTAGATTTGTGTCAAACCATGATTTCGGGATCGGTGGAGGATGATAATATGTTTAGTGTGCTACCATTTTTAGTTTAAATTTGAGGAACAAGCTTGATGAACATATAAATATATGTTTAGGATTATATGTAACAAAGTACTACGTTGACAATTTTCCATATGAAAAAACACTATCTCTTTGGCGATTAAATTGTGATAGAAGGGGTGAAAACAATATAACAAACTTCTCTAATGAATTGGATATGGAACATGATATTTTGGAGAGCTCAAAAAGTATAGTTCATCTAGAAAATATTGTACTCATAATGAATCAAATGAGGATGAAATGAAAGTCGAGGAAATTGATTTACAAAATGTTATATAATTCAATATACATGAAGGCCCAATGGGCCTTGTGACATGCCACCCTACATTTTACCCGCATTAATAAGCCCTCTCAAGTAAATGTGAGTAGGCTTGCCACTATGACATGACACTACCTCCTACCTCTAATTCGGGAAGTGGGGCCTATAACTAAGACTTACTAACCTTCCTTAGGAACCACTTATCACTCGAGGTCGAGCGACCACCCCCGAGTTGACCAATTCTTGAGAGGGAACCTTTTTCACGAGACCTAGACCTATAATTGTACCTTGAGACTTCCTACATGCAGTTATGAGGATGCAATTGCACTCATAAGCCTATATGCTAGTAGTTATGACCTAAATTTCTTAGTTGGTGCTTGCGATCCCAATATTTGAACCACTTTTCTAGTCTAGCCTCCAGAACCACCACCACATAACTTCCTATAACTTTCCGGAATCACTTTTAACATGATGGAAGAGCTAAACATTCAAGCTTGAATAAAAAAATCTACCTATACTTCCTAGAACACACTATACATTTCGTCAAACATATGGTAAACATGTAACTTATAGGTCATGAATTCATATATGAGTGTAAATTTATGTACTTTATCTTAAAATCACCACGAGAAGTTTAATTCCCTCTCGAGTAGCTGCAACAACACTGGTTATTCCATGCATTCATCAACCATTTGATAATTTATCAAAGAATAACAAGACCCATAGCTAGAACATATCTTGGATCATGCTTATAACAGGTATTGACCATGTGGGGAACTACCATCAAATCAACATAATAATAGGTAAAAACTATCATAAATAACAATAGGAAAATAGCTCTTATTAACATATGAAAAAGGAAACCAAGAACAGGAACTTCCACGTACCACACGACCATAGATTGAGCTGAACCAAATATTTCTTTCAGCCAATCACACTCATGCCATATCCCAAGCATGAATGTGGGATCTCATGGGATAAAACGGGACATAAAAAACCAAGTTAATCCAAAAGGTTAAACCACCTCCACCCTCAAAATACCGTGATATCTCCAACACCAATCAAGAGATAACAAAACAAAACAATCTTGAATGCCTCAAAATTTATTCACCATACCTTGAGGAATTTTCATGCCTCCACCCACATGTCGAGGGCTTCCCGGAAAACCATCGTTTTGTCCCCAACCACTAGGAATTCTCACGAGACCACCTCACACCAGTTCCAAAACCTTCCATAAATCCAAAGATCGACCAAAAATAAATCCCATCACACCATGGCTATCTAGGAAATGAGAAGGCAAGTTTGGAATCACTATCAAACCATAGAAAAACCCACGCCATCAAATGAACCAAATAAATAAATGCATGTATCATGCATTCACACCTACGGTAGGAAATCATACATCTGACATATTGCCTAGAAAATATTCCTTCTAAATTCGTTGATCCAACCTTCTCCTTTCTTTCCTTACTTATCATTTTGTTTAATTTTCCTTCCTTTGTTTGCTTTCTTTCTTTCTCTCTTGGTTCTCTCTCTCTCTCTCTCTCTCTCTCTCTCTCTCTCTCTCTCTCTTGATCCAAGATAAAACGACAAAATATAAAAAACCAAAAGTTGTGAAGTGATTTTCAAAATCATTTTTATCATTGAGGCCTCTATTTCCTTCATTTTCCTTCATTTTAACTCTAATTTACCTCTCATGGAAATATGTGTCTCTTTACCTTCATTTTCTCCTATTTTCATTTATTTCTTAGAAATAAATGATAATTAATGTCTCTTTCCCTCTTCCAATTCCTTTTCAAATTTCCATAATATCCATAAATAAATTGGAAGTGATTTCCACTATAGTGCTTTGCGCAACATTCAACTTGGAATAGTGTCCCATGACCTTGGTATTATTTTTCCTTTATTAACATTTATTACATGAATTTTTAGCAAGGGGTTGTTACAAACCCCTCTCCTGTGAGGAACATTGTCGTCGATTTCTATGACACCTATGACCAATAACAAGCACTAAAAACAAAAGATATTGCCTATGGAGATTTATAACATAACTCGATGCAATATTTACAATGAATAACTATTGAAAACCGTGACAAACATGAAAATCATAATGCTTATTGGACCTTTATAACACAACTCATTGAGCTATCTACAACCATACACATATATATACATACATATACCAAAACTTGTTTTCTTGACCCAAAAAATAATAAATAATACAAAGAACACATTTTATCAACCATCTCCCATGTAGCTTCATCGAGTCCAAAAGTTCATTCACTACACTTTAGCATTCCTTATTTCTCGGTTTTAGAGCATGCGTTATTTCCATTGCAATATGAATTATGGTTACGGCTAGAATTCACACTTTAGTTCACTTGTAATATAGACCAATCAATCGAACAGTCAACATATTACATCTATCTTAAGAAATGAAGCATGGAAAACATGTTATAATTTCACTATCGAGAGGCAATACAATTCTATAGGCCACTAGTCCGATCCTCTCGAGGATCTGGTAACCCACAATACCCATTGCCAACTTGGCACATGATCCAATCCTCGAGGAGATCCTTTTGGGCATGATGCGCAATTACACATGCTCCGCAACCTAAAAATCCTTAAATACCCTATGTTTCTATGCATAACTATTATCCTTGTCCTATGTTGACTTCAAAATTTCCTCTTAATATCTTGCATTTATTGTTCCATTTGGCCACCCAACATATCATTCAATAAATAACCTATTCATTGGATCACTCCAGATAGTAGGGTTATAAAAACTCCACCCAAGAACCTCAAACATACTCATCTTCAAGGACTCTAATACCCATTATTATATGCAAACTCTACCGGTGGAAGATACTCTTCTCATTTCCTCATTGATGCATAGTGTACATCCTCAACATGTTCTCAAGAATCATGTTAACCCTATATGTTTGTCCAAATATTTTAGATTATAATATGTACTAAAAGCCAACTCGATCCCCAAACTTGCAAACAACTCCTTCCAAAACTAGAAGTGAACTTGGGATATACATCGATATGACCTTCTTCGGAACACCACACAACCTCACTATCTCCACGATGAAAATATGAGCTACCTCACTAGTTGAATTCGTAGAATTAACTACAATGAAGTGAGCTACCTTAATTAACCTATCAACCACAACCATGATGGAATCATGTTGCTTTGATGTCCTCGACAAACTTGTAATGAATTCCATGGAAGTAACATCCCATTTCCACTCTCGAATCGAGAATCACCTGTAATAAATACATGGATGATTACACTACGATTTTACCTAATATTGATACAAACATCTAGCAACAAACTTAATCGCCTCTTTCTTCAATTTTATCCAATGTCAAAACTTTAATTGTTGACAAAGAATTTTGATATCCCGAGGGTGACACGAATATGAATTGACGCGAAACTCCCTCAAAATAAGCTTCTTGAGCTCACTATTATACGACAAATAAATTTTGGTTACGAGATACGACCAAGCCATATGTTACGAGATGGGACACCTCATCCCATTAACCTTCCTTTGTTGTTGTAACCTATTATTCAAGGCGATGATACTTCTCATCATGTTTTCCTACTTGTAAGATCCTCTCATCCAAATAAATATAATACTTCACTATGAAAATTTAATTCTCCTACACTCTCCTACTAAGATCATCCACAACCACATTCTCATTTCCCTTAATGTGCCGATCTAAAAGCCAAACCCACTTGAGGGTATCCAACCATCTAGATTTCTAGGCATTCGAGATTGGGTTGGGAAAAAAATTACCTCATTCCACTATTATTACTCCTTGAAGATAAACTTCATTCCAAGAAGATAATGTCCCCACATGTCGGAAGGTCATGAATTATAGCTACCAACACAAGATCATGAGTCACATAGTTATGCTCGTGCTCATTAAAATTCCTTGACTCATAGCATACCACCTGTCATTATTGCATTAGGAATCCACCAAGTCCTCTCTTGCAAGCATCTATACAAACCACAAACTCCTTATCTAGATATGAAATCTTCAATACCGGAGCATTTGTAGAAAAATTCTTCAACTACTCAAAACTAGCTACAAACTCCTCATTCCATTCAAGCTTCTTCCCCTTTTGAAATGTTATAGGATATAAATCCATGAAGTTCTTAATGAACCTCTTGTATTGACACTGCTAGTCCCATGAATTATCTAACCTCATATACATTCATAATAGCTTCCCCTCCCATGATTACTCTAATATTTTCTACGTCAACGCTATACCTTCCTTGGAAACAACATGCCCCAATTAATGAAATTTTGTTTGAAAAAATACACTTAATAAACTTGGTATATAATTGATTCTCTCTCAAAAATATAACAACTATTACTAGAGTGTGCACGCAGGCTTCCTCATTCTTAAAATATATCAAAATATGTCATCGATGAATACTATCACAAACTTTTCTAGATAAGGACACAAAACATTATTCATCAAACAAATGAAAGTAGTTTGAGCATTATAAATACCAAATGGAACCACTAAAAACTCATAATGTCCATACACAGTATGAAATGTGGTCCTATATATGTCCTCTTATTTTATGTGTATACGATGATATCCACAGTCTCACATCCATATTCGAAAAGCAGTGATACTCCCTTCCATTAATCAAACAAATCATCAATCCATGACAAAGAATACATGTTCTTGATTTCCACCTTATTCAACTATCTATAATCAATGCACAACCTAAGAGTACCATCCTTGGTTAAAAAAAAACATTGGTGCACCCCAAGGTGATACGGCTAGCCTTATGTATCCTTTATCAAACATTTCCTGCGAATGTAACTTCAATTCCACCAACTCCAAAGTGCTCATCGTGTAAGGTGACTTAGATGTTAGTGCGATCACGGTACTAGTATTTGAATAGAAAAGTCAAATTCCCTATGGGCGGTAACTATAAAATATCCTTTGGATATACATCCCGATACTACTACAAAAGCTGAATACCTCTTGAGACTCCAACATCCTCAACATCCTTCCCTTATCAACGGAAACAACCACTCTAAATAATATACACATTTTCTGCAACTACTTTTCTGTGAGAGTTACGTGTAAGAGCTTCTTCTTAGCCTACGATATTCTCTTCTCGCCATCATCATCCAAACACTCAATAGCCTTCTCCAAGAAATATGCCTTAGTCTTGTGAAGGTACAACGATCCATACCCAAAATAAAATTGTACTAACACAAGGAAGCACATTTAGTTGTGTTGATGTAAGCATGCCATTTAGCTCAAATGCATAAGCTCTCACCCAATTATGAACTATTTTCTTCGTCCTTGTATCCATTTGCACCAACCAAGACTTTACATGCAATTATTTACTCAAGCCATAGTTATTCACTAGGTCACGATTAACACCTTTATAATTAGATCCATGATCAATCAAAATGGAAATAAAAAAAAAATCAATCATAGATTTTATCTTCCATCTCAATAATGGATGCTTGGTGATCTAATTACTTGTTATCAAATGGTGCATAAATATGAAGAATGATCTATCCATTATCCTCGACCGTCTATGCCCCTTGAGCCTTTATAGATGCGGGTATCTCATCACGATACAATGGAAATTTCTTCTTGTAATGATCCTTTGAAAAAATCCAACACCACAATGGTTCTCTACCACTACCTTTATTGTTGTTCTCCAGGCTAAGATTCATGTCCATTATTTACTATGTTAAGCTTCTTGTAAGGAGCCACATTTTATTTCTCACCTTCATCTTGATATATCCCAATTCGAGAGGAAATTTTCCTCTAGTATTTCCATTACTTTTCCGGTCATGCTTAGGATCGAGTCTTGCACTTCTGACTACTCATAACGGTGCTTCAACCTCCCGATGACTTCCTCCAATAACCAAGCCTCATTATATTCAATCCGGTCCTTGAATGCTAATGGCAGTCCTTTATTGAACCTATGAATCTTCACCTTCTCATCCACGAGTGAGCACATACCTAGAGCAACTCCAGAAATTTAGTTGTGTACTCTTCATCTATTATAGACCCCATATTTAGCTCATAGAAAATCCTTATCCTTTCCATCGCAATATCTTTATGAAAAGTACTTCTTCCTAAATATTTCTCTAACACCTTCCACATATACCCAAATGTGACTAGCAGGGTAAACATGTGATGAGAGGCTACTATAATGAGATTTAGCCTCTGTGTGACCTTAAGGAATTTTAACCTATGGAAAACAAATCTATAGACTTTGTGCAACAACCACAACACCCCAAGGTAACCCAACCGATCAAACCTCTTACCCCGGGGTCACAACGACATTTTCACCCCTTTGAGCCATAGTTGCGGGGAATAAAACTACATTCCGGTCGCCGGAGACTATATCCATAGGCATAACAGCATGTCGGTGACTAGGGCCCCAAATGCTTGAAGTTATGTGCTAGCGAACTAGGGATTTGAGCCACGTTTTCTTGCCCAAAACCCGGTATTATTCCAATAACTGAAAAGTTCGAGAGATGATAAATAACAACTAGAAAATGATACACAAGCAATCACATCATTAAAAACTAATCTATATACCCCTCCTAGCCATATGAAATTTTCAAACATGTCACATATATGAAACCTACGAGGGTATAAACAACATAAATGAGCATGAGGGTCTCATACTTATACGAGAATCGATAAGAAGCATTTCTACCATACATCATTAGATGCAATACAATATATTTGACCATAGATACACATTGTGCATTCATTTACATGCAAAAGCATGGAGAGAGCCATACATCATCAACGACAAAATACATGCTTATAACTTCAGCATAATAAGAATAGAAATAAAGTGGATACAACGACAACAAAATCCACATAATAACCAATACATTTATGCATCAAAAAGAAAGGAATGAGATTTTCATTTATGGATATAAACACCAATCATAGATGGAACTTCCGTTCCACCCGACCATAGATTGGTTGAGCCAAATCTCTCTTCGGTAATCACCTTGTGTGAGATTCCAAGCATGAATGTGGGACTAAAACCAAAATAACCAACCGGGGCATCCCAAGTATAAACCACATCACCCTCGTCAATATAAATTAGGGTTTCTTGTGATCCATACCTGATCACTAGGCCAACACAATAAACACTTCGTAATTAGCTTTACGGCGGTTACACCCGATCACTACGCCAACACGAGCATGGATATCCTTTGGATTCTCTCGACCTAAGCATTTGTGAGGAATTTAACCATCTCTTAATCTCTTAGGCTTCAATGCAACCCATAGTCCGAATCGAGGGTCACTGGGACCTAAGCAGAGACATACTCTCGAGCTGCCGTATATCCCAATGCGGTATTCCTTGGTGTGATGGAGAAAACCACCTCTAGAATTTCTTGTATATCCCCCACTCATCGGTCGGGATTCCTAGGACTGCGAGGGCAACACACTATCCATATTTTCCACAAACCATAGTTTGGTTTAGGGAAGTTACTAGGCCATGTGTTATATAAATTTGTGAATCCACCCCACTCAGAATTTGAATCCATCCATATGTCTAGATGTCGAAACATGAGAACTCCACAACACCATGGCTATACGGAAATGGAAATTCTGGGAATTTGAAAACATTGTCACACGGAAAAAAACCCATACGAGACGAGAAAATAACCACATGCAATACCATGTACGCCATATCTAACAAGGAAAACACACACACATGCAAATTGATACCTTCGAGAAGAACCCTATTGTAGTCACGCGGGATTCCTACTCCCTCCTTGCTTCCTTCCTCCTTCTTCCTTCTTTCTTTCCTTTCTTGTTCGAATTCCCAGTGCTACGAAATTCTAAATATCCAAGAGTACGAGAGACGGAGAAAATATAATGAGAGTATTAAGTGTGACAAAAATCACCTTGCCAAGTGATCCTCGAAAAGCCTTTTTATCGACGAGGCCTTCTATTTTCCTTATTTTCCATTATTTTCCTTCATTTCCCCTCCTCACACACAACTTTATGACCTTTCACCTTCCTTTTCTCCTCTTTTCCATTATTTTCATAAATAAATGTGCAAAAATACTTTTTCCTCTCCAAATCCTTAGCCATTGCCTTTGCCGATTTCCTTTAGTCATAATAACCAAAACTAACACCCACTAGGATGTTTTGCCCAACATTCAACTTGGAATAAGTGTACCATGTTGTGGTTATTATTTTTATATTTTATTACATATAATTTTCACGGGGCTATGATAGAGACCCCTACCCCTTGAGAACACTCTCCTTGGTGTTCAACCACACATATACCTCATCAAAACCATTGAAAAGAAAACATAATTCCCATGGAGCTTTATAACACAGTTCGTGCAGTGTTACATTGAATAACTTTTAACTCATACCAAAAAACCATCATGATGATCATCTTTTACATACTAGAGATTTATAATACAGCTCATTACGTCATTTACAATAATATACACATATAAATATATGCATGTTTTCCCAATAGAGAAATAAAAAAGGATATGATGTCTACATTCAAAACAAGGAATCGAGAGGCTCACACCTCCACCTACAAAGTAATACCAAGATTCACCTTCTTCCTAGAAATTCCGAATCCTTGATCCGTCTTGCATCTCATCCCAGCTATAATCCTATGCCACTATACCCTTAGTGAACAATTGCGGCTCATTTTCCGGGGCACACTCTGAATGTGCATATGATTCCATTTGGAAATGCTGTGGACAGAAACAAATCCATCACTTTGACCTTCCCTTCTCTTCTACACGGTACCTTAGGAAATCCAATGATCCCCTTCCATGCGATCACTCACCTTCCAAGTTCCACCGACATCCCCTATCGCAAACGATCCATCCCTTAACAGAGCTTCCTCCGATCAAAGGTAAAACAACCAAGGTATATGCACTGCCTCAAAACCATCATACCGAGTCATAACATGCTCATGGAAATGGAGTGGATACTATTGGGTACTAGTGTCCCACAATGTTACTGCTCCTAAAGTGATTTACCAACATATTTCTTCTAATTCATTCCTTTAGATGTTCTCTTTGCTAATGGTTGTAATTTGTTTCAACCACCCAAACGTGCACTTTTGTGCTTCTTTGTACCAAGCACATAAACGCACGAGATTCAAAATAAATTAAAATAAATTCAAATCATACCTCGTTTTTATCTCATCGATAATGTACACTTGCAATCATGTCCACTTCTGTCACAACAAGTCAAACCAATTGTTTGTCAAAACATCATGTATAAAAATTTCACATCTAGTTAGCTCAAAATGCAACCATCATAGGTCAAATTCATGAATCGCATGCAAACATCAAAAACAATAACCATAAATGACATAAACCATCATAAGTCATAATCATAGATCACATGCATAATAAAATTGAAATAAAATTCCGATACTTACCCTTCATCGGTCCTTACTTATGTCGTTGTTCTTTACGTACACACCCCGGATACGGTTTTCCACACCCAACAATCATCCATTGCCTTTTGTTCTCTTCAAACACATGCACATACCCATAGTGTACATCCTGCACATACACCCATATACGACAATACAACATTATACAATACGCACCCACATTGGCATATGACACATACACCTACACTCGGTGTACAATACAACACAACACATTCACCTACATCGGCATGCAACACATACACCTATGCCGGGTGTACAATACAAACCAATACATATAAATATACATACACATTGTACAACACAACAAATACACATGTCACAACATGTAAAATGTACCATTTTTACACAACACCACTTGCACAACGTGTGCACAATGTCACATGTGTACAAGGAACCACTTGTAAAATGTGTACACAATGCCAAATGTACACTACACCACCAATGCCATGTGTACGAATACCACATGTACAAATCACCATATGCAAACAACACCACATGTACAATCATGCACACAACACCATATGCACATAGCACTACATATAAAACATGCATATAGCACCATACGTATACAACACCGCATTTTCAACATGCGCACAACTTTCATATCACACACAACACCGCATATCCAATATGCACACAATATGATATGTAAAAAAACACCACATATCCAACATGTACATAGCACCATCTATGTAGCACTACATATGCAATATACACATAACACCATATATATACAAGAGGCATACAAAAACATATGTACACAATACTACGTATGTTATGTACACACCACCATGTGTACAATCATACAGATATGTAACATGCACAACATATAATCAACAATAATCTTTGCACATACATAGACCCTAATTGACCCCAAAAAAGAAACCTTGCTTCTATTTTCTTTCCACTCTCCATGCTTATCCTCGCATGCTACGAGATCACACTACTTTCACTTCGGTCATGTACCCCTCATCATTCCCTATGCATAACATAAACATAAGTATAGTACAATCATATAATATCAATTCATGTCCACATGATAATACCATTATCATATATCTGTCATGTTACTATTCCCGCAAGTTGTACAAGACCAAAAACTCTTCATTCCATTCACTTGCATAAGCGATCATTCCCCTCCATAAGAACGATTCCTCAAAATCCTATCAACCATTGACATAGATACATAGATACATACATATATATAATCACTAGCATAAAACAATAAACATCCTACCAAACCATTGACATACATACTACGTATATACATATAAACATTTAGCATCAAATAACCATGATCCATGAAGACCTTGTCGGACATGACATACATACATACATACATGCATGTATGCATATATAAACATAAATATAATCATGATCATAACACAATTTATATATATCATAAGGTCTAGGTTAAGAAAACTTCCTTTATTTACGCACAACATGCACAACATTGAGAACCATAGTTCCCAACTTAGCCAAGGCATACGACACCTCAAATCCATTTTAATTTACCTTTTTTATTACCCCTTTCTCGTATACATACTACCACCGTACATTTAACACAATGGACCCAACGAGGCCTAATCCAACTTTCATATTCTTTACCTTTCATTTCTCTTATACATGCATCGAGCTTCATCGGAGTCTTTCATTACACGGTAGTACCAAAGGCTCTCCCAGAACCCCATTAACTTCCTCTTTCCAAAACATGTCTAGAAGACTCTCAAACATAAAACGCAAGAAAAAGAACAAACAAGAATAAATCCATGAAAACCAATAACAATATGATACGAAAAAAATTGGAAAGGCCTTACACGAGACATAAAAAAGTGAACATCAAGTGCAAAAAAATCATAAAAGACCGAAAGCACAATACTAGAAACAAACACCATGACTCGATCCCCATGGGTTCCTAATGCCTCCAATCTCAACCTAAGCCTTATTCAAGATTTCATGGAAGTCTCTTGCCATGCAGGTCCACCGCATCATATTTCCATAACCACATAGCTGTCGGTAACATAAATAAATACAACAATATGCCGGTTATCTTACCTTGTTCAATACCAAATACACATATCGACCACATGTTCCAAAGATCAGAACAACCTATCTATCAATTTGAAATCAAATTTTACCAAGACTAACAACCATGTCATAATCCAAAATGAACTAACATCCATTGGTCATAATACATAATACTAAAACTATCACCTACTTACACTCCAAGTACATACCATCCATCCCAACACATATGTGGTAGTAAAACCATCTTAAAACAAGATCATTTCTTCATGCAATATGCAGACACATATACTCATATCATGAAATTAGTCAAACATTCAAACAAACTATAAATGTACCATGTTAGATAAATCAACTAGATGACATAATAGACACCAAACACTCTCTTACATAATCATACAAGTAAGCATCAAGTAGACGCCATAATCAAACACATGCCTTGATGTATCTTATGGGAGGCTACCTTATCTTCACTATCAATCTAGATTAGCACTATGTAACTTAAAACACATCAAATCAAATATAAATAAGGTAACTATAATGAGGACAATAACTTAGCTAACATGTTCACATCATAAGCTCATAAACAATTGGTACTCATACATAACAATCACATATGCACGCTCGGTGTAGATTAGTACAACACAATATTCTGACTAAGTCGACTCATACCTGAATGTCATAACTCTAACCATATTCATATTCCAATCCAATTGAGCATGATACATATAATGCGAGATATTAATTTTATAACCCTAATCATCAAGTTAACTAACATATAACAACAATAAGTCAACATATAAATCTCATCGCAACATATAACATAATCATCCAGTTAATACCATGTGACTAACCAACTCATGTACATATTATCACACTAATTAACTAACATCTCTCATGTATGTAACCATAAAATCAATAAATGAAATACATACACATATGCACATAATGCACATGCACCTACGCTAATCAACTCGCATTTATAATACTGTAACAAAAATAGCAATGGAATTACAAACATATAAGTAACCTAATGCTGACAACAAGCTATTGAATCAAATACCTACCGTTGCCAATCATACAAACTTGTATGACGATATGATCTTACCCCAAATTCCATTGTTGCAACATCACTTCAATGCCATCCTTACTCTATCGCAACCAATACAATAGCATCATAATAAACCAATATCACCATGATGACCTAATTTCATACAATGACCTTATGCATAACAACCTCAATCAAATCAATGGAAACTTGACCATATGCACCCACTTGAAATGTATCCAATCATGAACGACCAGCATGCATGTTCAACATATGACATCACACAAGCAAGAATACATGGATAAAAGTGAAGAATGACAAATATGTAACACTATCATAAGAAAAAATGCATCTACAATATGTAACAATATGTAAGCAAGTGTGAATAGACGATACATAGGCATGAGAAACACATAACTATTTATACACTCATGACAACATATGAAAACAACACCTTCAACACTTCCATGGCAACACTATTTGTCTACATGGAAAAACACAACATCCTTTGCGAGAAACACATACACCATGGGTATGAGAAACACATATGAAACCAATACAAAAAGCATGACGAACACACCACCCATCTAGTCTAAGTGTTGAACCATGATACGATACTACTTTGTGGTATCAAATATCACACAAAGAATAAGCAAGAAACACCACCCAAAGGAGAGTGCAACCATGCTGCGATACCACATTGTGGTGTCATATATCCCACAAGGAAAAGTAGAAACCAAACACCACCCAAGGATAGTGCAACCATGCTGCGATACCACTCTCTAACAAGCTCTTCCCACATCTACCAAAGTACTTGACCAGCGGGGTAAAAATGCGATGAGAGGCTACTAAAATGATATTCAACATCCTATGTGACCTTGGAACTATAACTGATGGAAAAAAAAACCTAGAGACCTTATACAACGACGACACCCCTAGGGTGTAACCCAACCAATTGGGCCTCTTACCCACGGGACACCTTTGATATTTGGACCCCTTTGAGCCATATCCATAGGAATAATGATTCCGATATAGACGAGGAGGATACAATCTTAGGAATAACACTACATGCCGGTAGCTAGGGCCCCGAATACTCGGTTATGTGCCAATGGCCCCGGGATTTGAGCCACCTTTTAAGACCCAAAACCCGGTTCTCTGCTAGAACTTCATAAAAAGTTCGAGAGAGATTATAAATAACACTAGAAAATAATGATACCAAAAGCAATAACATCATTAAAAAATCACCTAGAGCCCTCCTAGCCATGACAACAATTTTGTCAAACATGTTACAAACATGAAAGCTACGAGTATAAACAACGAAAATGATCATAGAGGGCTCTCTATGCGAGAATCACTAATAAGAATTTATTGCCTACATAATTAACTACAATAAAATCTATTTTACCATAGATACATTGTGAATTCATTTACATGTAAAAACATGGAGAGAGCCATACATCATCACATATAAAGTACATGCTTATAACCAAGATAATAACAACAAAAATATAGTGGATATGACAAAAATAGAATCCAAATAATAAAAAATAAATTTATGCATCAAATACCAAAGGAATAAGCTTCTCATTTATGGATATAAAAAACCAACGGAGATGGGACTTCCATGTTCCACTAGGACCATAGATTGGGTAAGCCAAATATCTCTTAAACTGATCACCCATGTGCCATATTCCAAGCATGAATGTGGGACACAAACAAAGAAGAACCAACTAGGGAATTGTGAGGCTAAACCACCTCACCATCATCAATATAAATTAGGCTTTACCATGATCGATACTTGATCACCGAGGCCAACAAATAAAAATGTCAAAACCGGATTTACCATAATCTACACCCTATCACTAGGCCAACGAACCATGGATATCACTAGATTATTTCCACCTAAAACATGAGAATTTTCCTGTCTCCTAATCTCTTAGTATTCACCACAACCCACGGTACGAATTAGGGATCGGTAAGCCCTAAAGCTGATACATACTCTCCGGAAGCTTTCTTTTAATATATCCCAAACCCAAGATTCCTAGACCCGATGGAGAGAAAACAACCTCTAGGATTTACGCATATAGTGCCATTCACCGTCGATGATATTTGAGCCTATAGAGAAACACATTATACGGCTTTACACACAACCCATAATACGGTTCGAGGTTACTGAGCCATGATTTATGTCAATTCGAGAGATCCACCCCACTTAACTTTGAATACATTTTGGAAATCTAGCTAAGCAAAACATGAGAACTCCAAAACGACATGGGTTTTGTCGGGGAAATGGCAAGGCTTGGATCTAAACCTTTCACACCTATAAAAAATCCATGCATGCCGGATACGTAGAAAACACACATGCGAATCGATACCTTCCAAGAATCTTGTTGTGGCTTCTTTGATTCGTTATCCTCCACAGTTTCTTCCTCCTTCTTCATACTTTCCTTCCCTTCTTGTTCCAATTACTAAGTGCTCCAAGAAACTCTAAGCATCCAAGAGTATGAGAGAGAGAGAGAGGCAGAATGAGAGCCATAAGTGTCGGAAAGGAAATTACTACCAAATGATCCTCAAAATCCTTTTTATAAATGAGGCCTCTATTTTCTTCATCTTCAATTATTTTCCTTCATTTTCCTCCTCACATGTAACTTTGTGACATTTTGACCTTACGTTTATCCTATTTTCCATTATTTTCATAAATAAATATCTTAAGGAGTATTTTCCTCTCCAAATCCTTAGCCATTTCCTTTGGAAATTTCTTCTATAATAAATGAAATGAACACCCACTATGATTTTTTTCCAAACATTCAACTTGGAATAAGTGTCCCATAAATACATGTTTATTATTTTTAACTTTTGTTACATGGAATTTTCACGAGGGGGTTGTTACAAGTCTCTTAAACTCATGCCAACTTAACTCCTTTCTCTTGATGCCTTTGACATGCTTAAAATACTCCCACCATATATCCCTTTCACCGGAGATGGAAAATAATTATCATGGCTTTCATATTATCGGTATAATCATTCAACTCAACGAAATTCTTCATCTCAAGTGACCATGCTTCTACATCTTGGTTTCTTAGAAGCTCTCCATAAAATGTAGGAGGGACATCTTTATTGAACTCATCTAAGTATCCCCTCACTCCTCCTATAAGAATGATAGCAATGATGACCATAATGTCTATATGAACCAAAAATATAATAGAACCCATTACCACTACCTCTCTTGTCAAGTGTATCTAACCATTTTTCACCTCTCATAGTGTCATTCTTGTCAGGCACATGCCCTCCATGAGACTTGCTATCATTTTCCCCATTTGTCATTCTGTATACTATCCATAAATGATGTGTGGTTGTCCCTATCTCTATAAATCTCATAAGCTCTAAAAAGTTACTACATTGACTGACCCTTTCTTTTTTCGAGCCTTGGAAAGCCTTTCACAGCAAGCTAAATTATGCTATCATTATAAACGCACAACTCGATTTCTACCTTCGAATTCTCAAGGTATCTTCCATTTCGAAGGAGAAGTACTCTCCCCCATGTTACTCGGATAAGTCTATAAGTAGAGTCATGTGAATTATAATCCATCATTATTATTTTCATCGTTGATATTTTACTTCCTACAAACATACCATGTCGGATAAAACAAACATAAACATAATCAAACATACCTTAGTGAATTTTAGGGAGGTTATCTTGTCTACACAAATCAATCTATATTACATGATATACATGTACATATACATAATGACACAAACATACCAACCTATCAACATCATCTTAATCATCATTCATGATAATTCAAATTGTAACACTCACTACATATACAACAAGCTGTATACCATTCCAATGCATGCATACGATAGATATGCATGCATAAAAATCACATCCCGCCCATCAGTCCAATTGTTTGAACACAAAGCTCTAATACTAGTTTGTAACACACCACCCCACATGTACTTGCCTATTACAAGCCCTCCCGAGTAAATGTGGTGGCTTGACACTATGACATGACCCAACCTCCTAGTTCAAGTTAAGGAAGTGGGGCCTACAAGCTGGAGGACTTACTAACCTTCCTTAGGAACCATGTATATCCTCTAAGGTTGAACAACCACCCCGAGGTAATGAATCCATGATATGGAAACATTTTTTTTCTCTAACCTATACCTATAACCACACAATTGGCACTACCTTCATGAAGTTATGAGGCTCTAATCACTCTCATAAGTCTAGCTACCGGTGGTTATGACCTAAATTATTTAGTTCAACACTTGGGTCCCAAGATTTGAGCCACTTTTCGAGACTAACCTCCACATAATTGACTAGAACTTCCTGCTTAACTTTTCACAATCACATTTAACACTTGAGCAAGGCTAAACATTCAAAATTGAATCGAAACTGACCTAGGTTAACTAGAACACACTAGAAATTTCGTCAAAGATATGGTAAACATGTAAGATACATGTAATGAATGCATATCGGAAGTGTAAATATTTTTACTTTAGTGAAAATGACGGGAAGGTCTAATTCCCTCTAATTAGTTGCAATGACACTAGTTAGTCCATGAATTCATTAAGCATTTTTATAAATTATGAAAGCATAACAAAATCCATAGCTATAACACATCTTACATTATGCTTATAACCAACATATAACCGGATTATTAACCATGAAATAATAACCATCAAATCAACATAATAATAGGTATAAATTCTCATAAATCACACTAGCAAAATAGCTCTTATTAACATATCCAAAAAGCAATCGACTCAAGGACATCCATGTACCACCCAACCATATATTGAACTAAACCAAATATTTCTTTCACCCAATCACCCTCGTGCCATATTCCAAGCATGAATGTGGGATCTAATGGGATAAACCAAGACATAAAAAACTAATGGAATATAGTGGCTAAACGACCTCCGCTCTTAAACTACCGCCATATCACAAAAAATGGTCGAGAGATCACAAAAAAAAAACAATCTTGGATGCCTATACCTTAATGAATCTTCCTGTCTCCACCCACTGTCGAGGAGCTTCATGGATAAAAACATAGCCACCCCTAACCGTTAGTCTGACTTTTCCTAATACCACCCTCCCCGATTCCAAAACAATTTCGACAATCCCAAAGCTCTCCTAACAAATAAATCCCATCAGACCATGGTTGTCCGAGAAATGACAAGGCAAGGTGAAACCATTGTCAAACCAAGAAAAACCATGTCAATGACAACAAATGAACCAAATAAACAAACACATGTAACATGCATTCACACCTTAGCTGGGAAATCACACATCTGGGCTTTGTCACATGCAAAATATTCTTATTAAATCCGTTGATCCATCCTTCTGTTTGCATTCTTTACTTGTTCTTGTACTTCCCTTTTCCTTCCCTTTACTTGGTTGCTTGTTTTATCCTCATGGTTCTCTCTCTCTCTTTCTCACTTGACCCAATATAAAAATGACAACGGCTAAACTAGTAAAAGCTACGAATTGCTCCTTAGAAGTCTTTTTATCATTTAGGTCTCTATTTTATTCGATTTCCTCCATTTTCCTCTAATTTCCCTCTCATTCAAATTTGTATCCCTTCGCCTTCATTTTTATCCCTATTTTTATTTATTTCTCATAAATTATTTGAATTTTACAATGGATTTTCCAATTTTCATAGCTATAAATAAACCAAAAGTGATGTCCACTATAATATTTTTCCCAACATTCAACTTGGAATACGTGTCCCATAACCTTGGTTTTATTTTCCTTTATTAACCTTTATTACATGAAATTTTAACCGAGCATTGTTAAAACACTTATTTTTGCTTATACATGTTCATTGGTAGTGTAAGAAACATTGAATGGAATAGTAAAAATGATGTGATTTCTTTTATTTGATTAAATTTTTGTTCCTCTATTTTTGGTCTAGGTTCTAAATTATTTTATCACAACAACATTGCTAATATTATATGCCAATTATACATTGCATTTGAGGTAAGAAAATTTTGCAACATTGAAACCACATTTCCTTGATGCAAATTATTTTAAGATTAATGTCACAATAGTTAACTATTACTTTATCCATTTCTTGTATGTGACAAAAAATGAAGTGAGATTTTGATGAGGTGAGTATTTGTGTTTTCAATTAGGTAGTGTCCTCATATTAAATGATAGATAAGTACTTTAAGAGAGCTTTTAATAAGCAAGAATGAGCTCATTTCAAATAGATAATTTTTTTATGTGTAGCTCTAATATCATGGTTACTCTTAATGGTTTGCTTGTGTTTCGTTTGGATAATTTTTCAAAGTTTGATATGTTTTGGTTTTTGGTTAAAAATCTTGATCTCTTAAATGTTTCTTGTTCTCATTTGATGTTTAATTGAACCTTTTCTTAAGGCATGTTCGGTTTCATCTTATTTTAATGATTTAAGGGTTTATGTTAAGCAAAGACCTTTCTTGAGTAAAAATACCTTTTTTTATTTTTGTTTTTGTCATGTTCATTTCAAAATGATATGGTATTAAGATTAATATATGACTTCAATTAGTATCTGTGTTTTCATAATAATTATTATTTTCTTTATATATTTGATTATTCGAGGATATATATATATATATATATATATATATATATATATATATATATATATATATATTATTTCCTTTCACTTTGTGGTGTCACTAAAGAATTTTCACCTTTTTAAAATATATCATGTTTATTCTATATTTTCTTTGAAAATACTTACTTTTTGTTAAGAAAAAAATGAGCTCTAATTAGTTAAGCGAAGAGAAAATGAGATACATGGACTAGGATCCTATGCGTTCATCATAAAAAACATATTACCATGAGACTAGCATTCATATAATGCAATTATACTTTGATATCAATACAAAAAAATTATCTCATATAATTAGTTGGGAACGATAGTATGTTTAGTGCACTACCATTCTTTAAGTGGAAAATCCCTTTGGGGATGATTGTTTTGTGACATAGTTTTCCAAGTAATGAACATGCAAATACTTGCTTATATTTGTGTTCTATTATTTTAACACACTAGTTGTATCTTTTTAATGAATTTTTGTTATTAACTTTTTCCATCGCGTAGGAAATTGTGAGTTTTAATTCATATTTATCTTCCATTCATTCTCATTTTTTTTTCATTTTGGGTTACAAATTATTGTTTACCAATTCAACATTATTCTAGTTGTGAAATGTATAATAAAGTGAAATAAATAGTATTATACTTATGATCAAAAAATTAGATGAAAAACATGCATATGATGAAGAAACACCGGTTTTGAATTTATTGGTTTATTTGAACCGGAAAATTGGAGAAGTATCTACATTTTAGAAAAGTGATACACAAGAAAAAAAAATTGGTGTAGATATTCATGATTTTGATATATTTATTCATTGAAATTATTTTCATGTGAAGCCTCTAGAATATGAATTACATAGAATATGAATCGAGTTATCTAAATGTGACAAGAACAAGTTTGAGCAAAAAAATAATTTCTTATTTCTATTGTCCTTTGAGATGATTGTGGTCAAAATGGTAGCAAAGAATCTATAAGAAAGGTCATAAGAGATGCAAAACTCAAGTATGATATCATTGTCGTGACCTATGCCTTAGTTCAGCCTTGAAATCTTTCGGAATGTATGTCCTCCATTCTACCATTATTTCTTATGTACCTAACAATGTTGTAAAAAGCTGTTCTTACACAATGAGACAACGATGGAAGAAGAGGAGAAGAGATGGATAACTCAAATCCTTGAGGATTTACCTCACCATTAAAAAAACCACCAAGCTAGTAAAGGGAGGCAGTTTAGCTAAATTTTTAGTTGAATCTAATTGCAAGGTGTTGGGTATAAAGTCTTCTTTTGAAGTCTATGAGAAGCATACACAGAGGCCTCTTCAAATATTGAAAGGGAGAATCCACAAGAACCTTCCCAAGGATCTCAAGGAAAGAATCCATAATAAAGTCCTCCTTCAACTCAAACATTTCTGTTTACATTGATGAAAAAGTTTGTATTATCATATTGGTATGCACATATTGTTCATTTTGCCTGATCCATTTTGAATATCCATCCGAGTTTTCAAAAGCAGTACCAAAACACTTAAATTGAAATCCATAAAATGTTTGTATCATCAATGCCAACATGTTGGAAGAATCCTCTTAATATTCTACTACTTTTCTTGATAGAATCAAAAATTTGAAGGAATCATTGATCAATTTCATGCGGGAATATGTGGAGGGGAATTATGATTGAGAGAAACAACATACAAAATACTAAGGACAAGATTCTATTGGCCAACTCTATTTTCACAAGTGAGAGAAAAGGTTAGAGCCTATGTTTCATGCCGGATGTTTGTTGTAAGAAAAAACTACTTGACTCTTCCACTAGTTCTGAAGTGGTTGTCTCAACACCATTTATTCAATGGGGACTAGATTTTGTGGAGAAATTCACCCAACTTCAAGTAATCGGCTTAGATGGATCTTAGCCTTGCTACGGACTATTTCAGAAAATGGGTGGAGGCCATTCCTATTAAATGCCGCAGTTAGAGTTGTAATCAAATTTATTGAAAATTTTTTTTATCTAGATTTGGTTGTCCACAAAAAATAGTGAATGAAAATGCCATGACATTAAGTAGCATAAAAATGATTGAATTTTCAAAAAATATGCATATTTTCGCATCATTCAACCATATTATCCCTGAGAATGGTCTTGTTAAGTCATATAACAAGAGCTTAGTAAAGGTGATCAAGAAAATTTATAAGACCATACGAAAAATAAGAATAAGATGATGAGAATTTATAAATGAAAGGGACTTACATCAAAAAAATGTTTAGTAAATCATTCTTTATATGGATAATAACTTCGGGAGGGAATTATAAGATAATTGAAACATAGTTAATCTCACCTAGTTGTCTTGATAAAAATTTAACATATAAATAGACACAATGTAATGATAGCGGAAAAACTCACAAAGGGAACAAATATGTATGATAAAAATTCGGAATCCTTCTTCGTATTGATGATCGAAAAACTTGTCTGTAGTTATTCACCTAAGAATTCACTTATCCAAGGTTGCAACCCTTAATAACTCAAAATGAGGAGTTATTCCTTATTTATTTCTTTAAATAAGAAATATATTAACTTATTATAATAATAGAATAGAGAAAGAATAGAAGATAGAAGTGTCTGTTTTGATAAAATTTGTTGATGACTTGGCCCCTTTTGATAGAAGTTCTTGGTAGTGGACATGCAGTAATCGATGCATTGGCATGCTATAAAAATCACTCTTTTACTTGATGGTGTCACAAAATTTATCCCATTTAGTGGACTTGAGATTTCTACATATCATCTTCACAGAATTTCTTAGCTATATCTCTGTCGAAATAAAATGGCCTCTAAATGAATGAATTTTTGGTTGGAGTGTTGAATGATCAAATCCGATTGTGAGAGCTTCAGGAGCATTTCCTACAACCTCTCCTTTAATACTGTAAATTTTGACATATCTATTGCAATAGTATATAAGTTTTTATAGTAATATTATAATTTAATAAGATTATCATTAAATATCCTACAATCTTGCAATCCTTTATGATTCAAGACATTAAAATTGCATGAAACCTTTAAGCAGTTTCAAATCTTCAAAATTTTGTTTTTAGTTGGTTGATTAAATTCTCATACGTAAAACTTTTTCTTAATCTACAAAATTGTTGGGTTATGTCCGGTATGTTTATTTCTTCCAACTCTTCTCTATTATTTAAGTTTAAGACTTTGATCATGTCGGTGGATTCACTTGGATTTTTCTTGAGATGCTCTTTATGCTCTTCTATGGTTCCTCTACACTTGGTGATGAGCTCTTGTTGTTCGAAAATCATGTGTATGGATGGCCATACCTCTATCATAAACTTGATAATGTCTTTTAAATTTTCTTCTTCCCTTCGACCAATTTCCTACCATTAAAGATTCACTCTCTAATTCTTTCACCTTAAGTTCCAACTTGCCAGCAGAGCTTCTACATTTCCTCTATGTATAAGTTATCATTTTAATCTTCTGAATTCTATAATTTGAAACTTCTACGGTAACTTCTCATGTGCCTACTTACGAATAGCTAAGTCTGTGCGATTTTGTTGCTTAGGTTGTTGTCAAAGATGTTGAAAGCTTTGTACATGTATAATATGTTTGAGCTACTCTATTAGGATCGGTAACCACCCGAGTTGTTGATTTTTCTTTCAATAATTCACCATTCCATTCTTCCATCTTTTTTTATTTGAGTATTTTTATCAATGATCAATTCAGGCATCTCCTCCTTGTTGTATTCATTCTCTTCAATCTCCCGCTTTGTCTGGATCTTCATTTGGGAGTAATTTGAGTTGTTTGCGCGGACGGAGATGTTTTCATTCTTGTTTTTGTGATGATTTCCTCAACTTCCTTGTAGGTATTTTGGATCATACCCACCTTTCACTACAAGGTCCTCCAAATACTTCAATGCGCTTGTCTTCCAACCATTGAAGAAAGTTTTTCAATATTCGGTTGAGATTGAACATTTGATAATCTGACATTAATTTCAGTGACATGGTTGTTGTTTTCATTTTCAAAATAACATCTCCCCCGGACGTACGGGCATATCCCTTGATCAATTGCATGGATCTGATTTGCATCAAAAAGAGAACACAATATTTTTATACTCGGTATGATTCTTTGCAAAAGGAATCGTTGCCCCTCCAGAAGAGCCATTTGCATCCAAAGTACGTTTCTCCTTCATCCAAGGCAATGAGAAGCAGGTGCTAGGAAGTTGATGTTTGCTTCCAAAACTAACTATAAACATCAGATTTTAATGCCTCATTATTATGTTTGATGTCTAAAAATCGAGAGAAAATGTTTCGTTCTTCAAGGCGGCATACGAATGTTGGATAATTTTGAGAGGTTCTCTAGCGGTGATGATGATGGAGGAGTCTTAGGAAAATTTTTTTATGTAGAAACTTCCGTCTCTCTCAACTCTATGATCTATGGTTTTTCTCCCTGCGAAAGTAAGGTGGAATAAAGCTTTCGCTTTGTGCTACAAGATTTCTTTGGCATATGCGGGCTCCTCTACGACTCGTTACTGCTACCTTCTTGTCGAGGCAAAGTCACTTACATTGGAAGTTCAAATAACTTATTCATCTACCTCCTAGAAAGTACCTTCAATCCATTCATCTTGGTTTATATGTTTCTCTATTTATTGCTCTAGAGGTACGGTGTAAGAAGTTGTCTTGAGTTCAACTCTTAGAAAAGAAATAATGCCATGGGGGTCATAAGACGAGTAAAACTTGGTTGGAAACCCATTTTCTTTAACATTTCATACTGCTTGACGCAGAGCTTCTCTAGTATTTCGGATAAGGGATTCAATGCTTGCTTTGAGTTTAAAGCGAGAGCTTTCCTCTTTCCGGAGACAAAATGTGAATCATCCATGTTCAACATTCGTCTAATATATTATAAGGAGAATACTCTCATAGGGACATATCTTGGAAGCTTATATGGTGGGAGTTCACAACCATATACACGGTTTATGTATAGTTTTGGTATAGATAATGTTAGGATGAATTATAATTGCAAGCGTACGAAAAAAATCTCACTTTGTTTGTGCATAAAAAATAGCCCTAACATCAAAGATGAGCGCAATTTCTTTAGATATGTAGTTATTTGACAGAGATAAATGCTACAAAATCTAGATCTATGTAGGTAAAAGACATTAAGTATTAAATAAAAGCAAGAGTTGCTCCTTGCATCCAATAGAAAAGAAAATAATATTTTTAAATAATTTGTGTTATGACACCTAGGAAGGGAACATAGAAAGATGTTACCGGTCCCCCTTGGTCGGATGGGTTCTTGTATGTCCTCAACACTTCAGATCTAAGATCTCTCTCTATTGATGTTGTAGAAAACCTAAACAAAAAATGGAACTCAAAGGGAGCTCACAAGCAAAATGGTAGCAAAATATGACAATGATGGAGGATCAAAGTCAAACCAAAAGTATAGATCCAGAGTGATCTTTAGAAAGCTGACAAAAGGTAGAGAGTGAATGGAAAAACCCTTCTATTTATCACAAAATATTGAGTTAGTCTAGATATTGGTGCATAATTAAAATATTATTAACCAAATCTAGATCCAACTTTTATGGAATATTTTTATTATGTTGTTGGAGGGAAAACGAATTTGAATTTGGTCAAATCCCTTTATTTGTAAATAATAAATAACTAAATGATTTATTTATTATTTTAAGGATGTGGTTGAAGTAATAATTAAATAAATAATGATTTATTCAATTATTTATAAATGATTTAGTCAAATTTAACAAGGAATATTATTTAAATAAGGTTTAAATAATTATTCCTAGAAAATAATAAGATAAATAATGATTTATCTAATTAATTTTTCTGTTTTGGATTAAATATGACCGATAATATTAATTAAAGCTATTGTTTAAATAATTATTCCTTGAGAAAATAAAACAAATATGGATTTATTCAATATTTCCTCATGGGGTTTCACATTTAGACCATAAACAACTTAATAAATTATGGATTACTAAGTTATTTTTCATAGTGAAAGCAATTTTTACTTGGGGTAAATTAGTCTTACATGGTGGACATTGGTCCATATAATAGTAACGAGTTAGATGACCAAAAATTGGTGTAACGAATTGACTGACATGCGAGTGTTAGGAGCTAATTGTATGAGCGAAAGTACATTGTAAAAACTCAATCATAGACATCGAAGGGTAAGTCGAAGAGAGAGAAACATAAGGTGAACCAAAGCACTAGAGGACAAGACCTGAGGAGGAAAGACTTACGAGGTGTGACAGGGTCTCTTTTATGAGTGAGTACCTGTGCTATAGGCGGCGGGGGAGGCATACCTATGCCCGCTGAGACAAATTACAAAGAATAATGTGTCCAGTAAACAAGGGACTGAACTATATAGTACATGTTGGCATAAACATGAGCCATATAAAAGCATGATAATGAATCCCACATACATATTGTGCCTGGGATAATAGCTAGGACTTATACAATAATATCTAAGTACATGAGATATAAGTACAAGCAAAGAGGCCCTATAAACAGGAGAGGGCTCTGAAAATCTGAATGATACATGCAAACTAAAAGGCGCTGCAAGCGGCTAAGGCTGAAAACCATCAAATCTCTAGAGCTGCATCGAAGGTTGTAATGAAGAGGTCATCCGGGCATGTGGGGGGCTACCTGAAGGGCAAGCCCCTCATGAGGTCTGAAACATCTCACACACACTCGAGAATCATTGGTACAATCTGCTACGTCACTGAACCATCAAGTATACAGATCTCGATCATACGGGCAGGAGCTGGAACTGAGAAACAATCCAGTCAAAGGGTAATAAGGAGTCCCTTTACCTGATTCGAGGCACCGAACAAGACTGGAAGCTGGAACCAAGGTACACCGCCCTCTAGACCTATCTTCTGGAATGAATGAGCTAATGTCGATAGAAGGAGGTCTGCCATAGGTGAGGCAATAAGGGGTCCTCAACTAAGGCACGAGAGAAAATAGTAGAGTGACTGATAAAATGACACCAGGGATGATGGTGGAATGGGGGGTACTGAGTAGCGGGCTTACGACTTACCTTGTTAGAGTATGAAGGGCGTGGATGGCTTGGTAGCAACTGACACAATATCAAAGGGGACAGGGGACAGTAGGACTGAAGGCCATAATGTGCGACACGAGAGAGGAGCCAAGCAATGACGGATGGAGGACTATAGCGGGATACAAAGTGACTCGGGATAGACTCCATGGATGCAATGATGACTCAACTCGGATGCTCTAAACATGGGCGACTCGATGATGCTGCCACACAGAAAAGGTCCAGTGGGAATTATGAAAGCATGAGTACAAGATGGTTACTCATGACAAAATTCAACACGAGCATGGACAAGTATCGAGGCAATATGGTGCCCCAAGTACAAGTGCTGCAAGTGAAGAAATTCGATTTTGAGGAGTGGTGAAGTGACCCTTCTTGGAAAAATGTGTCCTAGTAAAGAATCAAAACACAAAAAACTAACAGATACTCATTTTAGAGCTCGGTGAAAGCTTTCCAATGATACATATGGTTTGTTAAGCTGAGCTACAGTTTAGCCGCAACAGGCGAAAGAAAAATCTGGGGTTTCTCTTTTAATAAGGTATTTTCCCTCCAAATTCACTCATTTGCAAGTGTAGTTGTGGTGAATGTAGAGAGGAGAGAAGATCCTAAATCTTGCAGTGATCGTAGTGAACAAACTAACCGTTGGAATCGAGATTTGTCAGTTGCAAGTAAGAGGCCTAACCCTACTCTTTCATTTTAGTGGATTGAAAGTTCATTTTAGGCGCCCAGAGCTCAAGAACAGACCCCTTCTCCTCTTCATGGTCGGGTCACACTTTTTGGGGAAATATTTGCGACCAGGGTAATAGGTTTTGGGTAGAAAAGTGTGACCTATCCCAATATTTTGCCTGAAAAGTGCGACCTAAAAGATAGTGGTTTTTCTGTGGTGTTTTTTGGTTGAGAGATGGGTTTTTATGTTTGAATGTAGTCTTTCATTTATGTACACTAACAAATATGATGGTTTTGTGTAGATATAGCAGAATTGCAGATCAACTGGAGAGGGAGAGACCTGGACACATTACAATCGAAGATCCAGGAGGATCATGGTGTCCGTAGTGCATTGGCCAGTTTTGGGTCCTGAAGTTTATAGAGAACCCTTTGATGAGAGATGGGGAGCCCTTGTTGGCCCAGATTGTTATTTATTGGGATATGGACCATGAGGTATTTATAGTGCAGGGGCACCAAAAAGAGTTGACGGTCCAAGATATATATTTTCTGGCTGGTCTCCCACCACTTAGAATGGTGGGGAATACTCAGTCAGTGCTACCACAAGGGTAGAACATCATGGAGTTTGTAGAGCGCCATTTTCGACCAGGTCTCCATGTCTAGGGGACACAGATACTGATCAGGGATCTAGAGAGGTTAGAGACTCGTGTTGTGGCCATAGCAGTGTTGTGAATCCTGGGCAACCAGACACTCCACCACATCACTGGGGGTCAGATAATGCTTGTTGAGAGTGTGTTGAGTGGGACCTACTATGGGTGGGCCCAAATGATGTTGTCGTTGTTGAAAAGACAGTTGTCGCTATGCAAGTGGTAAGTGAACGATGACTGTGCATATGGCATAGTGTTGTGCTCGCTCTTCTTTGAGAAGATCCCAACACTTCGACCTCATATACATATCCAGGATGGGGGGTCGAGGAAGCCCAGGATGCACCAGTGGGGGCGGCTACTGTGCAGAGGAGGAGGTGGGGCAGTCAGACGAGTGTTCTGACACGAGTTCTTTGCTTATTGGGATCAGATTCCATTGTACATAGACGACTATCCCTATAGTGGGATGATTTATCGTGGGAACCCAGACTTTCCACTATCGCCTGGTCGAGTATGGGGGCCCGATGGTAAGTGACAAGTTTCTAATATTCTATGTGCATTGTAAAGTTTCAGAATATTGTATATGGTACTGATTCTTTCACTTTTGGCATGCAGATACAGCATTGGTGAAACCGGTTGGGTACATGGGACGGCCTGTAGTATCAGGAGCTACAGTACCTAGTGGATCGAGAGATCCACAAAATGAGGATGCAGCGGCCCCCCTAGAGGACATCTTTCATAGATGTGAGAGGTTTCTGATCGGTGTTTCAGAGTGCCACTGGTAAGACTTGGATGACCAGTACATAGAGCCATGTATTGGTCTACCGTTGGAGTGGCGAGGGGTCATGCGGCGCATGGCGATGGCTAGATAGGGGATGTGCGATCTACGAACTGCAGGAGCAGGGCCATTGGCTTGGGATCCTCCAGAGAGTGATTAGGTATAGGGGCATGTGGTGTCCCCAGTTTTGATTTTTTGTAACTTTATATGGGCATGTCATATGTAGCAGAGTTGATGGACTCTAAAACATTTTATACGACATATATAATGGACATGCATCGTTTTGATGGTTTCATTTTATTGTCTTGTGTTAAATGCATGTGCTAAGTGCCAATCTAGAATATTGTTTGCAATGCTATCTACATAGTGATTTTGTGCTCTCGGTACATGACTGAATGTAATGATTTAAAATTCACGCATCAAAAGCTTCACTCGTAAATATCTTCTAAAAAGGATAGGATTATGCACACGATAGACACCGTTCAATTGCATGACAAGAAGCAGGGAATATAAACGAACATGAAGGTGGAGGATGCGATGGGAAAGGGCATCAACTAATAAACCTCGCACTGCATCATATTCGGCCTACTTATTGGTGGCAGTACCAATGCATACACCGCTCAAGAGAACAAGCGAATGTAAGGGGGTAAAAATGGCCCAACCTACCAAGGCTAGATTCCAGGAGTAGCGACTTGTACCATCGGCATAACCGATATGGGGTGTGAATTGGGGGTCCATCTGAAGGGTGCCACAAGACAACAAATGGGAGGATGATGAACAATGTTGGCAACCTGAGCATAAGGTATAAATCGAACAAACACTGATAGAGGGAGTGTTCTAGGTAGGGTGTCTACCACCTGCACACCAACGGGTAGGTGGTGTGTGGGAGCTACCTTGGGGGCAGTTTGGGCTCAAGTCACGAAATTCACCATAGACATGGATGGTGCCATTCCACTTATGGGCGGGAAAGATGAATTTAGGGGTGGAAAAGGCTTCCATGATGTCGTCATCACAATAGAAGATGGGGTGACTAGAGGAAGAAAGACCACATGACGCGGTGAAGCTACATGACTCATCATCATGAGAAGAAAGGTTCACATGTGCATCTTCACAGGGGGTGACAGAAGAACAATCAGATAAGGGATGCACTGATGTTGAGCCCAGGGTGATCATTGAAGGGAGGTCAAGCGAAACAGCAGGGGAAGTCTTAGAGGGAGCTTCCACCGTGGATCTCATGAATGATGATAGGTAGAGGATGGTGGTCACAGGCTCTGTCATCTCGACATCAGGAGGGGGAATCTCAATGGGAGTGGGTAAATCCTCAAGCTAGCCTGAAGCATACTACATAAGGACGAGAGAGGCGAACTGATTTTGTTCAATCTCGTACTCCCGAACTACCTCCAAAGAGGTGCGGTAATGCGTGAGGCGGGGACAAGGGCAGGTATCATGGCCATGGAGATCACACAAAGCATAGGGTTGGTAGGTGTGAATAGTCTTAGGGTTCTTGGCTGCAGTCAAGGAATAAATAGAGGCTTCAGAGACCGTAGACTCAAGGAACGCAACATTAACCATGGGCTTGATATGAGGCAATACAGGACAACGATGGGTGGCATGACCGACAACATCACACAAAGCACAAGGTTGGGTATGCTTTGGAGGTTGAGGAGGAGCAGGGTCATTCAGGGCAGCCTTGTCTTTAGATGCCTTCTTGCAAGCTTTACTCCCATTACCCAAAGCTGTCGCAACAGGAGGAGGTTCCTGTTGAGGTGGCTGAGGCACGGTAGCAGAGGGAGGGGTCATGGGGACTGGTTGAACCGAGGTCAAAGCAAGATAAGGTTTGGGCTGACCAGGTAGGGTAGCGACTGGGGGATCAATGTACAAGACTGGGATCCCCAGGGTCAGGTTAGGAAGGGAAAAGCTAGCTATAACAGGTACCGAAAACACTCTAGGAGGGGGAGCTAGGAACAATATCTAGCCGGAGGGGTAATGGCCAGGTGGGATAGCTCCAAGATGGTTAAGGCCAAGAGGAACTGCGTCGAGAGGGTAAAGAGGTTCATGAATACCAGCTGCAGATGAATTTCCAGGAGGAGGGGATCCTGAAGGCTGAGTCGAAGTGCTAGGAGAGGTTGCAGAGGGAGGGGCTGCTAACTAGCCGAAGCGAGCTGTTTGAGGGAAGCCTGAGACGATTTCATCATGCAAACATTCGACGAGTTGGGATCAGAGGCGGGAGGAGGAAGACCAGGGAATGAACCAAGCAAAGAGGAGTCATTTTAGATGCTAGGTGAGACACTAGTCAAAGTTTCGACGGTTTTCTTATTGGCCACCGAAGAGATGATGGACTCACGGGAGGTCTGAGACTTTGGTTCGTAATATGTCAACTTATCAATGGTGACTATCTTTCTATGATGATGGAAGGACATCTTGCGGTGAACCATAGATGGGACAACAGACATCGCGTATGTGTAGCTACGACCCAATAGAATGTTGTAATCTAAGGGGGCGTCAATGACTTCTACGTCAACGCAAACAGTCTTGCCCGTAAGAGTAATAGGACAATTGCGGACCATGCCAATGGGCTCAGAAGAGTGGCCATCCCACTCTTAGAGGGTGATAGTGGAAGGGGCCAAATTAGGTGATCTGATTTGATTCCAAACCAAAGCAGACATCACATAGGTGGATGCCCCCTCATAAATGATACAACGAGAGACATTGGCATTCCAGTTCTTGACGGGGATTTGGAAGGCAACGGAAGAAGGAATGGGGGAACGTTCTGACTGGTCAACATCGAAGATGATCAAACGATCATCTGAAAGATCTACAACACCCATAGAAGTTAGTAGAGCTTTTCGTTGTGAAGGGCACGACTGGAGGAGTTCCATCGTTGAGATGGCAGTAGGAGATTGCGCCAAATCATATACTATACTATACGAATGGGAGATTTTTCATGAAGCACCATTTCAGCATAATGGTCCCTTGGGGATCTTGGTATGAACCTCTACCTTAGGCTGAGGGATCTGTAAAGGACCATTGGTTTTCGAAAGAGGCTCTGTAGAACCTGAAGAAGGGTGCTTGGGGGCAGACGTAGCAGGAGGCTTGTTGTACTGACGGGACTGAGTCTGAAGGTTGAGGTCAATGGTAATGGATTAGTCAAATTTCATCATGAAAATATGGTAATCGGAGATACCAAATGGAGGAGGTTGAGTGGCCACCTGACCTTCAGGTGGTTGGGTAGCCGTGAATCCTTGCTGAGGGAAAGGATTGGTAAACACAGTCGGCTGGATAGGTGCAGCACTAGGAGGAACAGAAGGGGAGTCTAGTTGTCCTCATGATGTTGCTAGAGTCTCCCACATCTAACACATCTGTGGTAAAAGAGGACAATCATGGGTGTAATGACCATAGACACCGCAACATGAACAATGTTTATTCATGCGAACAAGGCAGTCCTGCTTGGGCTGAGTGCCCTATTGCTAGTTAGCAATGTTAGGTGCATTCCCTTGGGGATTAGGTCTTGGATTACCGGGGGCAGATTGATGTTGGGTGCCTTTTCTCTTCTTTTTGGAAGTAGGAGGATTAGTCGTGCCCTGCTGTGCATACACCTACCCCTGGGGGGTGGTGGTTGTTGTTGCGGGGGTTGAGAAGGCAAGGGAGGCAGAGGTGCTAATGCTGGAGGAGCTGGAGCACCAGGCTATGGATACAGATAATAAGGAGGTTGGGTAACATTGTGGTAAATAGGTTGGGTAAAAGGAGGAGGCACGTCATATCCTGGATACATCCTACCGGGAGGGGGAAAAGTGCGAGAGGAGTTGGCCTCTCCTTGAGGGAAACCATAACCCATGGGAGGATGAGCGTATGGATGAGAAAGGGCTCCAACGATACCATCGGTGGCATGGGATGCCCCCGGTGCGTTGGCACCATAGGGTCTAGGGAGATCAGTTAAGACGGTATAAGGGTCATATTTTAACGCAATCTAGAGAGTAGCTTCTTCGGTCTGAGGGAAATGCGATGCGACATCTTTGCCGATAGTAGGAAAAATGGATCTAAGGAACTAGTCCATGTAGACACGGTCTTCAAAGGTAGGGGCTCGACATAGGCTCTTTCTTATTCGCCATTCTTGGACATGATCGGATAGGCGGTTCACAGAAGATTGACGGAAAGAGGTCAAAAGTTCGGTACCAGTGTCATAATGAAGGGGAAGCTAGAAATAAGACAGAAAATATCAGGCAAGGGTCACAAAGGTGGTATGAGAGGAGGAGGCTTGATCGACATACCACTTAGAAGCTTCTCCAGTAAGTGTACGTTGGAACAACCGAAGATGGAAAGATTCATCGGTAATGGAATTAGACGAACACCACATGTGGAAAGATCGAACATGGTTGTAGGATCTTCTCCAGCAAGACCTTCAAACTTGGTGATGTTGGAAGGGAGCTTGGTTGGCATAGCAGGCCAACCAGGATCATGGCGTAAGGGACCATTGATCAACTAGTTAAAATCGGGAAGAATGAGGCCTGCCATATAGGCGAGCAACTGAGCAGTCAGGATAGTTCCTATTGCGGTCCCAGTAGTAGTATTCCTAGCATTAGGGCTAGGGATACCACCAGCGTTAGGTCCATAACCAGACATAGTGAAGGTGACAGGGGGAGAACCAGGGATGGAACCAGAAGGGAAACCCAATGAACCAGAAGAGGAGTCGGAATGCGGACTCGGTGGAGGACTAACTCGAATCCTACATAAAGGAGTAAGTCTTTCTAAAGGAAACTGAGGATGAAGGCTAAGAAGTCTCTGGGATAAACACCTTGGGGGAGAAATGGTGAATGAAAAAACACGGATCACAAAGGGAAGAGAGACCAACAAGGGCAAGGAGGTGTAGGATCAAATGATTACAATGTCGAAACAAGAGCAGAGAGGTGCAAGATCAATTGATTACAATGTTATAGTATTTTCTTGGCGGTGTTAACGAGGCTCTTCTTCACTTAGGGTGTGTGTGTTAAGTGTGTAAATTTTAATTTTTAAACCCAAACGTTTGTAGAGAAAAAGAAAGTGTGTTGTATAACTGTAAATAAATCTGCAAATAACAGTAAATGAAACTGAATATAACAGAAAATAAACAGCTAATTATGCATTAATATAAAACCAACGAGGCGAGCCTCTCAACAACTAGACTGTGGGCGGGAAAAATTCTAGTCAAAACACACCAAAATAGCCAATGGATATAAATTTTGGATGGACAATGATCTAAAGGTCAGATCTGCTGGAAATAGGTGCAGAAAATAGTAAAAAACCAAAGGGAAGAGTGCTGCAAATGAGGTGGCAAAAGGCTACAACCTGGAGGGAAACGGAGGGGACCCTAGAGGAAGACCCAAACAAAACTGAAAAGAGGTGTTTTATATGAATGCATAACCAATCTGAAATGGATCTGAAGATATAGGATCAGATCTAAAAAATGGTTGAACACACTAAAATTTCAGATGACCAGCTTCAGCGAAACTCCTCCTAGAAAGGTGGAAGGGTACTGAAGCCCTAAGGGGCTAGGTTACCCACTCCAATGAGTAAAAAGGAGAAATTAAAGGTCCAAAATGGCTAGAGATGAAGGTCAGACAACCCTGAATGAAGGACGAAACAAACCCAGAAAAATCTCAGAAAAATTCCCGCAAAAAGCTCAAGTCGCAGTTTCTGACCTGATTTCTGTAGAGGTCGTAGGTTTGGGGTTGTTTTCTGCGCCCTGAAGGTCCAGGTCACTGGTTTTGGCCCAAAAAGTGTGACCTTCACTTCCGGCACTCTCAGGAGCAGGTTTCAGAAAAATTCGGCATCTCAGCAGCGGTTGATGCCTGTCACCAGCGCAATAGGTCCAGAAACACACAGAAGTTAGAATTTTTAAAGTTTTAGGGTTTTATAGGTTAAAAACAACATCAAGAAAAGAAAAAAAATAAGCTGAAGAGAAATCCTAGGGTTTGAAGTAGCTGGTCATGCAATGATCTGAAAAACGACAGAGGTCGTAATCGTAAACCCTTGTGGAGTCGCCAGTTGTTAGGATGAATTCTAATTGCAAGTGTACGAAAAAAGCTCACTTTAGCTGTGCATATAAAACAGCCCTAACATCAAATATGGCTTCCAATTTCTTTATATCTGTAGTTAGATGACCAAGATAAATGCTACAAAATCTAGATCTATGTAGTAAAAGACATTAAGTAGTAAATAAAAGCAAGATTTGCTCCATGCATCCAATAGACAAGACAAGCATATTTTTAAAGAATTTTTGTATTTTTGACACCTGGGAAGGGAACATAGAAAGATTTTACCAGTCCCCCTCAATGGGATGGGTTCTCATAAGTCCTCAACACTTCAGATCTAAGATCTCTCTCTCTTGATGGTGTAGAAAACCCAGAAAAAAATGGAACTCAAAGGGAGCTCACAAGAAAAATGGTAGCAAAATATGACATTGATGGAGGATCAAAGTCAGAAGAAAAGTATAGATCTAGAGTGATCTTTAGGCAACAAAAGTTAGTGAGTGAATGGAAAAAACATTCTATTTATAACAAAATATTGAGTTATTCTAGATATTGGTGCATAATTAAAACATTCTTAACCAAATCTAGATCCAACTTTTATGGAATATTTTATTATATTTGTTGGAGGGAAAAAAAACTGAATTTGGTCAAATCCCTTTATTTGTAAATAATAAAAAAATAAATAATTTATTTATTGTTTTAAGGATGTGGTTGAGTAATAATTAAATAAATAATTATTTATTCAATTATTTATAAATGACCAAGAATATTATTTATTTATCTGATTAATGTTCCTGTTTTGGGTTAAATATGACCAAGAATATTAATTAAATTGTTGTTTAACTAATTATTCCTTGAGGAAAATCAAACAAATATGCATTTATTCAGTATTTCCTCATGGGGTTTCCTGTTTAGACCATAAAGGTTTCCTGTTTAGACCATAAACAACTTAATAATTATGGATTACTAAGCTATTTTTCATATTGAAAGCAATTCAAACTTAGGGTAAAATTGGTCTTACATGGTGTACTTTGGTCCATCTAATAGTAACAGATTAGATGACCAAAAAATGGTGTAACACTTCATCTTTGAAGAATAATAAAAGGAATAGTAAATTAGTGATATTGTGTTGGATCCACACTCACATTTAATGTGGACTATGTCTAACCCTATGCATTAGAGCCACCAAAGGGTGCTAGTTAACTTCCCTCCCCCATGACACTTAGCATGCGACCCTCATCCATGCATTTGATGAGCTTTATAAACATAATCATTGTCAACGGAGGGGAAGCTCCTGACTCCAAGATGTTCTTCTTAATGCTTATGTGCTTCATTCTCGTTCAACCCCACTCCAATCCTATGTCCTTTACTTTGTGTTATATCCATTATAATAAAATTTTATTACATAAACATTGAAGATAAATGCAGCATCTACCCACTTGCATTCCATTTGGTGTTTCAACCCTCCATGCATTCAGCTTGGCTCTCCAACCCAAACTTATTTTGTATCATCAATGTTATGTTTTTTCCTTTTTTCAGTTAGATTGATGTTGGTGGAAATAGAAATAAATGGGATTGAAGGTTGTTTTGTTGAACTAGAGAATGTGTCTTATCGCCCAAGATATTACCCAAATGCCACCCTTTCTCGCTATTATATTTCAAGAATTTGGAATTCATCTGAGGCTAGTTGATTTCTACTCAGGATACTTCCCTCATCACACCACTCATTTAGTGTTCAAAGGAAACAATTAGCAATAGTTTCAGTTGTCATTTTGAGATCTTCAGTTTCATTATCATGGGTTACCATTCATTGGGCCTTATTTTCCTTTCTTCTCCTTTTTCTTATATATAGGGACTTAGTGGTACATTAAGGTTGATGTGTAGCACCTACTCAAATCACCAAGAATATTCCCAAACCATCAATATGACATGCTTCTTTGAGTAAAATTATGAAACACCATGGAATAATCCAACTTAGAACTTATAGCCAAAGCATCAAGACTTAGAATAGAGTGCTTATGTGATCACAATGGAAATAATACACATTGAAGATATCATATGCACGTGGAGCATACATATCAAGCTAAATGTGGTAGCTAAAGCAACCTCTTCCTACACCTAGGGTCATAGATGACCAAGGAAAGGTGTCATCAAACCAATGATACATCCATGAGTTAAATATAGATGCATATACCTCAATTGGAAAATAATAAATGTGACAATTGTTAGCCACTTATAATATTTTGTTATACCAAAAGGTGGCTAAGATCTATTTTGAGCCTCCAAGGAACAAATTTCATCACTAAAAAATTGTTGGCTCTTGAAGTCTCTTTAAGGCCTCATGCCTTTGTCCCAAATCCTCATTTGCTGTCCCATTTTTTATACTCAGGAATTTCTGCTGACTCCAACTGAAATACTGCTGAAAGATCGCCATTTCTCCTCTTCTCAAAAACCTTTCATCTGCTCCTTTTTTTCTCCATCAAAACTACCTTGTTTTCATAAGTCCTCTTCTTTCCATTTATGAAAATTTCCCCTTTCATAGTTAAAAACTCACTTTTTAACTATTTCGGAACCCCCAAATCCATTAAAATCCTTGAAAATTCTCATAAAAAATCAAAGTTTCATTGCTATAGACCTAAGCCCCTTGGGCTAAGCCCTAAACCACCCACCATACGCTTTGGGTCTGGAACCACTTGCTAATATGTTAAGGTGCTAATCGCATCGGAAAGAATCAAAGACGCAAGTCTTTGCCATACTCCAAAAGTTCCGATTGCGATTAGCCTTGCTGCTTAAGACCCCCGATCATATTATTTTCATATAACCCTGAGCCCGCCCTCGGCGCTTAAACCTTGTGAATATTTTATTTCCGACCCTTTTTCCTTTGTAAATTACAAAAACCCTCTTTTCCAAAGTTTTGATTTAATGAGCCAAAGTCACATGTTAAAAATAAAAATGGTTAGATCAAAAAGACCGATCGCGCAATCGCAATCGGGGAAATTTCAATGGGTTGATCGAAAAGACCAGGCCCGCAGTTCCGATTGCGATTAGGCCCTTATTATATATAAAGCCCCGGGCCCATCAATTTTCATATATCCGAAGGCCCCGCAGTCGGGCGCCTGTCCGCTTTGTATATATTTTCTTCCACCCGATCCATAAAAACCTTTGTTTATTTCAAAAAGTTCGGGTTTTTATATTATATACAAGGGTTTCTCCCTGATTCAATCCCGACCGTTGATCTTGTTCCCAGATCGACGGCCTACGCTCAATCGCAAGTTCCCTCCGATCGCAATCGCAAACCTTCCCGTCTCACTCCCGATTGTGATCCGTCGATTCCATCGCAGCCGTCCATCTGTTTCGTGATCCGACGACCATCGCACACCATTGCAATCCCTCCGATTCGTTTCCCACCGTTGATCTGATTTGCAGATAAACGGCCAGCGCTCAACCGCAAAGGGCTCAATCGCAAAGTTTCAATCGCATGCTGTTGTGTGACCTCCCCGATTGCGATCCTCCGATTAGATCTGGGCCGTCCATTTCCCGCCTATCCAACAGTCCTTATTCTCTCCGATCGCAAGTCTTGCCCCCATTTCAAAACCCGCCGATTCGTTTCCCACCATTGATCTGATCTGCAGATCAACGGCCAGCGCTTAATCGCATCGATGCGTTTCAATCGCATCCCCTTTTCTACCGCCCCCGATTGAGATCCTCCAATTACATCTGGACCATCCACGTGTCCAGATCGGACGGTCCAAAACCACCCCACCTTATTTCTTCTCCCCACTCTCATTTTTCTGATTTGCGTCGATCTCCACCGTTAGATGTTTTATCCAACGGCTATGCTCCTCCCTCGCCATCTGAAGCAGTTTAAACCTATTTCCATAGGATTTCTTAACTGTTTTTGTGTTTTGCAGGTGTTTTAATGATTTTCCATTATAGAATGAAGGAGAGCCGAGGGTTGGGAAAGAAATTTCCTGTGCCTTCGGGATTTCTAAAAAGAACATTCACGGGCTTTGTATCAAATTATTTATCGATGTTTCATGAGCATTGATAACCTAAAGAGCCCTGTGCGGGTCTGCACATCGACAAGGCACTGTTTTAATTCAAACACAGTTAAAGAGTATCAGTTTTGAAGACAAAGCACATCAGATGAAGATTGAAGACATTTTTTATGGGGATTACGGCTAAGACAGTTATCAAAAGCCTAATCCCCAATCTAAAACACAGTTTAAAGGAAAACCTAAAGTGTTTTATCAGACAGAAAGGTTTCCACCGCTTCAAACTGAGGCGAATTGATTCCTCAGCTACTACAAAGAGCAACCTGTCGCCTCAAACCATTCAGAACAGAGGCCAAAGTTATTGCTCGAAGAAATATCTGCCTCCAGCATTGCCAAGAAGTTATTTCTGCAAGGAAACCAATGCATAAATATCTGCAGAGTTACTCCAAAACATACACAGCGCCTCAAAGTTAAACAAAGCTTCCACCGAGCTTTGATATTTATTGTGAAACAGTTAATGTAGTGATCCACCTGTAAATTTCTCCCTCGAGCCTCTCAAAGGGCCGAGAAGTCTTCACTCTGCATTAATTATCCTTAAGATATTTTGTTAAATCTCACCTCCTCATCTTTCTATAAATACCTCAGGAGAAGATGAGAAATTGTTGGTTGCAGAACTTTGAAATACACTTGAGCTCGAGACTTCTATTTGTACCTAGTGTTCACTGGCCCTTGAAGCTCTGTTTGTGCTAGAGTAGTTAGGTTGAATAGTGAAGATGATTGCTGAACTGAAACATTGGACTTGAAGATTGTAACTGGTTTGACATCAATATAAAATTTGTTTCTTGGGATCCTGGTCTTTATCACTGGTGAAGTGCTTCTTTCTTTGTTAATTGTTTTCCTTCTATGTATGCCATATTGTTCATTTTCCCTCTGTAAAGAACAGTTTAAACAGGGTTAGGATTTTCTGTATAGCAGTAACCTTCTCTAGCTGAGAAATCTTTATCTTAATGTTTTCTTCAGATTTGTTTATTTAAGAATGATTCAATACAGTTTAAACAGTTAGGAATGTTGGCGTTCCCTCGTCCTTCTGTTTTCTCAAACATTGTTCTCGAATGTTATTTCCATTATTTGCTATTAAAGTTAGACTAGAGAAGATATGGTTTTCCCTGATTCCTAGATTCTTTTCTCCAAAGGCAGATTCTGAAAGTTTCCCTTGGTGTTGACTGAAAGAAGACTAGGTTTAAAAGTACTTTATCTGATCTTAAGTCACACTTTGTTTCTCTTATGTGTTTTCATACTTTTTGAAGGTAATTATGTGGATTACTTGATTGTTTTTCAATTAAGCTGCTTTAATAGAACTTGCCCAAGAAGTTTATGGTTAGCCCTGTCCTTGGTTGGTTTTAAACAGTTACTTAAGAGGCTTTTCTTGTTTGGACTGACTATAAATCCTCTGAGAAATTATTATCAGTTTCCACCCCTCCAACACTTTATTGTTTCCATTCCATCATTTTAATCTCAATAATCCTGTGGTATAGATGACTTGCCCCTTGGATCACTCTTGATGTTGTTGTTCAATTAAAGCCCTGTTATGACTCCATAGCCCAATGGACTAAAAACCAGCGTTATATCTATCTTTTATCCATAACTGTTCTTCCCTCTTGAAACTTCTCACCTTTGAAACTCTTTGCATTCAGGACTTTTCACCTCAAACAGTAATCATGCTTAACCATCCAAAACAAAACAAAACCCTTGGCCTTCATAACTAGCCTAATATCATTACCTTAAGCTTTCAAAGACAATATCCATCTTTGTACATATTGGAGAGATCCCTCTCCGGATTCAGGAGGGCTAGATCCTAGAATCCCAAAGTTGGTTGAAATGATGTTAACTCTGTGATTGGACTCTCCCAATCTTGCTAATAAATTACAGAGACCTAACATTTCTGGCGACTCCACTGGGGAAAAACTCAGAATCTTTCACATTCAAGCCTATTCATAAAGAAGTTTTCGTTTTGGTTCATAGAGCACTCGCTTTATTAACCAGCTAGAGCCACCAGAACCTAACATTTCTGGCAACTCCACTGGGGAAAAAATCAGAATCTTTCACATTCAATCCTATTCATAAAGAAGTTTGCGTTTTGGTTCATAGAGCACTCACTTTATTAACCAACTAGAGCCACCATAACCTAACATTTCTGGCGACTCCACTGGGGACACTATTTTTGAGTTCATAGTTGCTTTGCCAGCTTTTATAGACTCTTTAGTTTTCCATACAACCACAGAAACTCAGAAAAACCCAAAAATATTTCAAGATTGGTATGCAATAAACATGGTGGTGGACCATAAAACCTTTTACCTCCTTAGGAGCTAAAAATTTTCCACCTGGCGACTCCACACCCTGAAACTCCCAGAAGACCAAATGATCCGGATTTATGCAGGAACGCAACAGAATAAACACATAACCATAAATACAGAGATGCAGCGGAAATAACACTTCATTTCATTAATATCAAAGAACTGAAATTTGCTTACAGACAATGGAAATAAAACTAGCTAGGGTACTGGTAGCTATCTCTGAGAAGAGATGTGGTGGCTACAGACCTCTCAACTCCTTTACAATGAGGCGCGAGGGCCTATTTATTATTGAGAAACAATGGAGAACCCTAAACATCCCAAAAACCTAACCCTAGAGATGAAGCGCCAAAACTATGGGCCCCGTTTGGGTAAATTGGTGTTTCAACTTCCCAGGGACGTAACTTTGGCATACTATCTCCGTTTGACGCATATGAGACATCATTAGAAAGCTCTATCCGAGGACTACAGCTGTCGAGACGAATTTTATCAAAAAATTCGCTGGCGCTTTCGTACCCAAAAAACGTCGTTTAGGGCCTCAAAACGGCTCCGGGGAAGTTTAGGACCCGAAAAACTGCTAAAAATAGTAAACTGTGCCGAAACTGAAAAACTGAAATAGACAATGGTGGAGCCCCAAGTGGAATAGGCGGGTGACCACCAATATCCACCCGGATCATTCCTCCCCCCTTAGGAAGCAATGGTCCCCATTGCGTTAAGTTCCTCCATGAGATGAGGAAATTTCTGCTGAACTTGGTCCCTGGTGAACCACTTTCCTTGGTGCAGGAGTTGGCCAGCTTTGACAACCCGATACAGTTGGATCTGCTGCTGACGAGTGTTCTTGATTTGCATGTCCATGATACAATCTGTGGTGGCCTGTTCCATGCAGTCTGGGTTTAACTCTGTTGGTGTGAGTTGTTCTGCAATGTCCGAGGTGTCCAGTAGAGGTGGAAAGTAAGGACTAAGGCGATCCACATTGAAGACTGGGTGCAGACCAAGGAATGGTGGAATACTAAGCTCGAAGGCATTGTTACCTACAGCCTTGGTGATGGTGTACGGCCCGTATCAGAGTGGGCGAAGCTTGCGGTGAGGTCCAGTGAGGCGCTCCTTCTGCAAATGTAGCCATACTTTGTCGCCCACCTGGAAGTGGTGTGGCACCCGGTGTTGATCATGGCGCTGCTTGTACTTCGCATTGGCTCTGTCCAATATATCATGAACTTGTTGGCGGATGTGTTGAATGCGCTCGATGAAGCTACTTGCTTTGTCAACTTCAGACTGGACATGAGTTGAATCGGCCTGAGCAGCTGCAAATGGCATGGCTACGTCAATGGGACATAGTGGCTGGAATCCCAAGCCCACCCGAAAGGGGCTATGGCCAATTGAACTGTGGAGAGCCCTGTTATAACTATGTTGTACATAGGGGAGGCTCTCGTCCCATGTGCATGGATCCTTTGAATTGTACATGCGCATAATGTGTACAATCATTCTGTTGACGACCTCTGTCTGGCCATCTGTTTGGGGATGGAAAGCTGTGGACTTGGTGAGCTTTGTGTCCAACATTGACGAGAGGCTGGACCAAAATGTGCTGAGGAACTCGCTATCTCGATCTGATATGATAGACTGTGGGATCCCAAAGTGCACCCACACTCGTTCAAAGAAGAGTTTAGCAGTGGCTTCTGCTGTGATATTCTTCTTACAGGCCGCCATGATGGCCATCTTCGAGAATCCGTCAACGACCACGAAAACACAGTCATTTCCATTCTTAGTAGAAGGCAGGCCCGACATGTAATCCATGGAGATGGATTCCCACGGTCGACTAGGGGTAGGTAGTGGAGTATATAGGCCTTGCTTCTTGATGGTCGTTTTGGCAATGGCACAAGCAGTGCAGGATCTGATGTGCTTCTCGACATCCTTTCGAAGGTTCGGCCAATAGAAATACTTCTGCAGGATTGCTACTGTTTTCTCGACCCCGAAATGCCCAGCGACTCGACTGTAGTGTGCTTCCCATATCATCTTGGCACGTTCACTTGAAGGAACACAAAGGTGTCCCATGTGACATAAAAGTGCATCTTGGAGGTGAAAATTTGGAACTTGCGTACCCCCCAAGAGTGCCTTGTAAGTGTGGCCGAATTCTGGGTCACTCTCATAGAGAAGCGGCCACTCAGAAGTCTCGTGCCCACAAGAGTTGAGCACAGTGGTGAGCGCCACGATCGGTGGTCGGCTGAGGCAGTCTGCAACATTATTGGTGCTACCCTTCTTGTACTTGATGTTCAAATGAAACTGTTGCAGATATGTGGACCACTTCTGATGGCGATCATTCTGCAACTTCCCTTGTGTCTCTATGAACTGCAGGGGCCGGTGGTCTGTGTGGATGATTGTTTCCTTCCCCAAAATGTAATGCTTCCATTGTCGACAGGCTTGCACAATGGAATACATTTCTTTGTCATATGTGGGATACTTGCGAACTGTCTCAGACAATGTCTCACTGTGATATGCCACTGGATGTCCCTGTTGAGTAAGAACTGCCCCAATAGCATAGTCAGAGGCATCTGTCTCGATCTCAAATGGCTGCTGCAAGTCTGGTAAGGTGAGCACTGGGGCAGAACAGAGGCGATTTTTCACTTCTTTGAACGCCTTCTGTTGAGGTTCCGACCAAAAGAATTTTGCTCTCGCTCCTCCTTTGGTGACTTGACTCAAGGGCCAAGTGATATGAGAGAATCCCAACACGAATCTACGGTAGAAATTAGCAAGACCCAGAAAGCTGCGAAGCTCTTTTATAGTAGTCGGGGCTGGCCAATCCCGAATGACTTGGATCTTGGCTGGATCCACATGCACCCCCCTTTCATCAATAATGTATCCCAGATATTGAACCTGGGTCATGCCAAACGTGCACTTCTCCAAATTGGCACACAACTTGTGTTGCCGCAGTGTTTGGAGGACTTGTCTGATGTGATGAAGGTGCTCTTCCCAAGTCTTGCTGAAGATCAGAATGTCATCCAAGTACACCACTACGAATGAGTTGGTGAATGGCCGCAAGATGTCGTCCATCATCCTCATGAAGGTTGCGGGAGCATTCGTCAACCCGAAAGGCATGACCAGCCATTCAAAAAGGCCTTCCTTAGCTTTGAAGGCAGTCTTCCACACATCAGAGGGTTCAATTGGTACCTGGTGATACCCAGACTTCAGGTCGATCTTACTGAAATATTTTGCACCTTGGAGTTGGTCCAGAAGGTCATCAATCCATGGGATTGGGTACCTATTCCGAACAGTGATCTTGTTCAGCGCCCGATAGTCAATACAGAGTCTCCACGTCCCATCCTTCTTCTGTACCAACACGATCAGGCTCCCACAGGGCGATGAACTTGGTCTGATGTGACCTTTCTGCAACAGCTCTTGAATCTGCCTCTTGATTTCATCATTTTCCAGAACAGAGCGTCGGTAGATTGGTCCATTGGGTAGTGGCACACCTGGGATCATATCAATCGGGTGCTTGACCTAGCAGTGCAGAGGAACCCCTGTGGGTGAGGTGAAGATGTCCTCGTACTCCTCCACGACCTTATCCATTTGTTGTTGTCGTGCAGAGGGGCCCTGTCTGGAGGTCGTGGCCACCGTCTTCTTCTTGCCCTGGGGGCGGATCATCAGGAAAACGAATTTCCTGGTTTGGGAAATGAGCTTACTACATTGTTTTGCAGTAACCAAAGAGATAGTCGTAGGAGGTGGTACCTCTGGTATCCTGTACAACTTATTTCCCAAAGTAATAATAACAGCACGAGGTCGAGACTCATACACAGCATGACGCTTCCACAAGTATGGTTGTCCTAATAATACATCAGAAACATCAATAGGAGCAACGTCACATAATACCTCATCTGTGAAGGGCTTGATGCTATAGGGAAGGCGGCACTGCTGGCTGACGCGGAGATCTCGTCCTTGGTGAAGCCACCCAATGGTGTATGGATGTGGGTGAGTTGTGGTCGGCAAGCCCAACCGCTTCACGGCGTCTGCTGAAATGAGGTTCTTTTGGCTCCCATTGTCGACAATGAACTGTACAGGGGAGCCCTTTACCCACATCTGGGAGTGGAAGAGACGTTCCTCCTCCTCTCGATCTTCCGGTTCCTCCTTCTGGACCTTTGTAGTGGCAACAGTGGCGTTGGGCTCCGCATCAATAATCTGTTTCCCTTTTTCATTCCCCTTTTCAGGTTCTGATTCGGAGTCGGAGCATGCATCTGACTCATAAGCCCTCATCTCGGCCACTAGCGACTGCTTGGCCCGACACTCACTTGTGTTGTGAGTGGAGCTCTTATGGAACTCACACCACTTTCCCGTGTCCTTCTTTGGCTTTACGGTGTTGTTCTTTTCTTGTGGCTTTGACGGGTTGTCTTTAGCCGCCATGCTCGGTCCTTTGTTCTGCGGTTTGGAAGCACCTTTTCCTTGCTTTTGATTCACAGATCCAAAGTCTCGCTTCTTCTGTTTGAATTTCTGCTCAATCTTGGCAGCATACCGGTATGCCGTACCAAGCGAGGAGATGTCGAGGAACTCCATTTCCTCCTGAATGTATCTGTGCAGACAACCGCGATACTTTAGCACCAAATGTTTCTCTGAATCTTTGATACCCAACTTTGTGCGCAGGGTATGGAACAGATTCGTCAGCTCGTGCACATCTTGATCCCTTTGTTGTCGCAGCGTGGTCCATTGTATGTACTTGTCTTCATAGCTCCCCACAGGATAGTACTGTTCCTTGACGGCGTCTCGGAAAGAATTCCAAGTTGGTACGGCCGAGAACAGAGAGGGTTCTGTCTGGTCCTTGTTCTCACAGCAGGTTTCCCACCAGTCCTTAACATGGGGGGTAGCTTTGAGGAGTGCAAAAATAATCTTCTCCCGGTCTGAAAAGTCATGAACAAAGAAATATCCTTCTAATAGATTCAACCATCTATCTACGGCATCTGCGTCTATTTGACCCTCAAATATGGGAATGTCAAAATTTACTTGTACCTTAAAGGGAGCCGCAACTCCAGAGTGGCTACTGGATGCAGATGCGCCGCCGGTGGGCAGCCGTTGAAGGATCTGAGCAAAGCTATCCATCATCGCGTTCCTTTGTTTTTCGAGGGCCTCCTCGAGCAATATTTTGATAGGATCTCCTGCTCCCTCATCTTTCTTTTCGTTCCCCATGGGCGTCCGTCGAGGTTTGCGAGGCTGATCTTGCAAAGGTTCCACCAGATCGAGCCCTAGCTCCTTATACCCCGACCTCGTTGGGGACATGCAAAGAAGGATCGAGAAAAATCAGACCGCTCTGATACCACTGATATGGATTTATGCAAGAACGCAATAGAATAAACATATAACCATAAATACGCAGATGCAACCCGGAAATAACACTTCATTTCATTAATATCAAAGAACTGAAATTTGCTTACAGACAGAATGGAAAGAAAACTAGCTAGGGCACTGGTAGCTATCTCTGAGAAGAGATGTGGCGGCTATAGGCCTCTGAACTGCGTTACAATGAGGCTCGAGGGCCTATTTATTATTGAGAACAATGGAGAACCCTAAACATCCCCAAAAACCTAACCCTAGGAGATGAAGCGCCAAAACTATGGGCCCCGTTTGGGTAAATTGGTGTTTCAACTTCCCAGGGACGTAACTTTGGCATACTATCTCCGTTTGACGCATATGATACATCATTAGAAAGCTCTATCCGAGGACTACAGCTGTCGGGACGAATTTTATCAAAAAAATTTGCTGGCGCTTTCGTACCCAAAAAACGTCGTTTAGGGCCTCAAAACGGCTCCGGAAGTTCAGGACCCGAAAAACTGCTAAAAATAGTAAGTTATGCCAAAACGGAAAAACCGAAAGAGACAATGGTGGGGGCCAAGTGGAATAGGCGGGTGGCCACCAATATCCACCTGGATCATTCCTCCCCCCTTAGGAAGCAATGGTCCCCATTGCGTTAAGTTCCTCCATGAGATGAGGAAATTTTTGCTGAACTTGGTCCCTGGTGAACCACTTTCCTTGGTGCAGGAGTTGGCCAGCTTTGACAACCCGATACAGTTGGATCTGCTGTTGACGAGTGTTCTTGATTTGCATGTCCATGATACAATCTGTGGTGGCCCGTTCCATGCAGTCTGGGTTTAACTCTGTTGGTGTGAGTTGTTCTGCAATGTCCGAGGTGTCCAGTAGAGGTGGAAAGTAAGGACGAAGGCGATCCACATTGAAGACTGGGTGCAGACCAAGGAATGGTGGAATACTAAGCTCGAAGGCATCGTTACCTACAGCCTTGGTGATGGTGTACGGCCCGTATCGGAGCGGGCGAAGCTTGCGGTGAGGTCCAGTGAGGCGCTCCTTCTGCAAATGTAGCCATACTTTGTCGCCCACCTGGAAGTGGTGTGGCACCCGGTGTTGATCATGGCGCTGTTTGTACTTCGCATTGGCTCTGTCCAATATATCATGAACCTGTTGGAGGATGTGTTGAATGCGCTCGATGAAGCTACTTGCTTTGTCAACTTCAGACTGGACATGAGCTGAATCGGCCTGAGCAGCTGCAAACGGCATGGCTATGTCAATGGGACATAGTGGCTGGAATCCCAAGCCCACCTGAAAGGGGCTATGGCCAATTGAACTGTGGAGAGCCCGGTTATAACCGTGTTGTACATAGGGGAGGCTCTCGTCCCATGTGCGTGGATGCTTTGAGTTGTACATGCGCAGAATGTGTACAATCATTCTGTTGACGACCTCTGTCTGGCCATCTGTTTGGGATGGAAAGCTGTGGACTTGGTGAGCTTTGTGTCCAACATTGACCAGAGGCTGGACCAAAATGTGCAGAGGAACCTGCTATCTCGATCTGATATGATAGACTGTGGGATCCCAAAGTGCACCCACACTCGTTCAAAGAAGAGCTTAGCAGTGGCTTCTGCTGTGATATTCTTCTTACAGGCCGCCATGATGGCCATCTTCGAGAATCTGTCAACGACCACGAAAACACAGTCATTTCCATTCTTAGTAGAAGGCAGGCCCGACATGTAATCCATGGAGATGGATTCCCACGGTCGACTAGGGGTAGGTAGTGGAGTATATAAGCCTTGCTTCTTGATGGTCGGTTTGGCAATGGCACAAGCAGTGCAGGATCTGATGTGCTTCTCGACATCCTTTCGAAGGTTCGGCCAATAGAAATACTTCGGTAGTATTGCTACTGTTTTCTCGACCCCGAAATGCCCAGCGACTCGACTGTAGTGTGCTTCCCATATCATCTTGGCACGCTCGCTTGAAGGAACACAAAGGTGTCCCAGGTGACATAAAAGTGCATCTTGGAGGTGAAAATTTGGAACTTGTGTGCCCCCCCAGAGTGCCTTGTAAGTGTGGCCGAATTCTGGGTCACTCTCATAGAGAAGCGGCCAATCAGAAGTCTCGTGCCCACAAGAGTTGAGCACGGTGGTGAGCGCCACGATCGGTGGTCGGCTGAGGCAGTCTGCAACATTATTGGTGCTACCCTTCGTGTACTTGATGTTCAAATGAAACTGTTGTAGATATGTGGACCACTTCTGATGGCGATCATTCTGCAACTTCCCTTGTGTCTGTATGAACTGCAGGGGCCGGTGGTCTGTGTGGATGATTGTTTCCTTCCCCAAAATGTAATGCTTCCATTGTCGAAAGGCTTGCACAATGGAGTACATTTCATTGTCATAGGTGGGATACTTGCGAACTGTCTCAGACAATGTCTCACTGTGATATGCCACTCGATGTCCCTGTTGAGTAAGAACTGCCCCAATAGCATAGTCAGAGGCATCTGTCTCGATCTCAAATGGCTGCTGCAAGTCTGGTAAGGTGAGCACTGGGGCAGAACATAGGCGATTTTTCAATTCTTTGAACGCCTTCTGTTGAGGTTCCGACCAAAATAATTTTGCTCTCGCTCCTCCTTTGGTGACTTGACTCAAGGGCCAAGTGATATGAGAGAATCCCAAAACGAATCTACGGTAGAAATTAGCAAGACCCAGAAAGCTGCGAAGCTCTGTTATAGTAGTCGGGGCTGGCCAATCCCGAATGACTTGGATCTTGGCTGGATCCACATGCACCCCCCTTTCATCAATAATGGATCCCAGATATTGAACCTGGGTCATGCCAAACGTGCACTTCTCCAAATTGGCACACAACTTGTGTTGCCGCAGTGTTTGGAGGACTTGTCGGATGTGATGAAGGTGCTCTTCCCAAGTCTTGCCGAAGATCAGAATGTCATCCAAGTACTCCACTACGAATGAGTTGGTGAATGGCCGCAAGATGTCGTCCATCATCCTCATGAAGGTTGCGGGAGCATTCGTCAACCCGAAAGGCATGACCAACCATCCAAAAAGGCCTTCCTTAGCTTTGAAGGCAGTCTTCCACACATCAGAGGGTTCACTAAAAATCGCTCTACCCACTTCGTGTCGATCTTCATCGAATATTTAAAATTCTGGAGTTGGTCCGTGGTTGGTCAATTAACCTTGGGATTGGGTACTATATTCCTGGACAAATGATCTTGTTCAGCCTCGATAGTTACATGTAGCTCACTGTCCCATCATCTTCCGTGCACTGTATGTAAGCAACATGCATCTGCCCTACTGTGGCGATGAACTTGGTCCGATGTGACCTTCGCACAGCTCCCGACCCTCGATTTCATCATTTTCCAGAATAGAAGGCTGAGAAGATCGGTCCATCGGGGTAGTGGCGGGCACTGGTCAGATCAATCGGGTGCTTGACCCGACAGTGCAGAGGAACCCCTGTGGGTGAGGTGAATATGTCCCCGTACTCCTCCACAACCTTATCCATTTGTTGTTGTTGTGCAGAGGAGCCCTGTCTGGAGGTCGTGGCCACAGCCTTCTTCTTGCCCTGGGGGCGGATCATCAGGAAAACGAATTTCCTGGTTTGGGAAATGAGCTTACTGCATTGTTTTGCAGTAACCAAAGAGATAGTCGTAGGAGGTGGTACCTCTGGTATCCTGTACAACTTATTTCCCAAAGTAATAATAAAAGCACGAGGTCGAGACTCATACACAGCATGACGCTTCCACAAGTATGGTTGTCCTAATAATACATCAGAAACATCAATAGGAGCAACGTCACATAATACCTCATCCGTGAAGGGCTTGATGCTATAGGGAAGGCGGCATTGCTGGCTGACGCGGAGATCCCGTCCTCGGTGAAGCCACCCGATGGTGTATGGATGTGGGTGAGCTGTGGTCGGCAAGCCCAACCGCTTCATGGCGTCTGCTGAAATGAGGTTCTTTTGGCTCCCATTGTCGACAATGAACTGTACAGGGGAGCCCTTTACCCACATCCGGGAGTGGAAGAGACGTTCCTCCTCCTCTGGATCTTCCGGTTCCTCCTTCTGGACCTTTGTAGTGGCAACAGTGGCGTTGGGCTCCGCATCAATAATCTGTTTCCCTTTTTCATTCCCCTTTTCAGGTTCTGATTCGGAGTCTGAGCATGCATCTGACTCAGAAGCCCTCATCTCGGCCACTAGCGACTGCTTGGCCCGACACTCACTTGTGTTGTGAGTGGAGCTCTTATGGAACTCACACCACTTTCCCGTGTCCTTCTTTGGCTTTACTGTGTTGTTCTTTTCTTGTGGCTTTGACGGGTTGTCTTTAGCCGCCATGCTCTGTCCTTTGTTCTGCGGTTTGGAAGCACCTTTTCCTTGCTTTTGATTCACAGATCCAAAGTCTCGCTTCTTCTTTTTGAATTTCTGCTCAATCTTGGCAGCATACCGGTATGCCGTACCAAGCGAGGAGATGTCGAGGAACTCCATTTCCTCCTGAATGTATCTGTGCAGACAGCTGCGATACTTTAGCACCAAATGTTTCTCTCAATCTTTGATACCCAACTTTGTGCGCAGGGTATGGAACAGATTCGTCAGCTCGTGCACATCTTGATCCCTTTGTTGTCGCAGCGTGGTCCATTGTATGTACTTGTCCTCATAGCTCCCTACGGGATAGTACTGTTCCTTGATGGCGTCTCGGAAAGAATTCCAAGTTGGTACAACCGAGAACAGAGAGGGTTCTGTCTGGTCCTTGTTCTCACAGTAGGTTTCCCACCAGTCCTTAACATGGGGGGTAGCTTTGAGGAGTGCAAAAATAATCTTCTCCCGGTCTGAAAAGTCATGAACACAGAAATATCCTTCTAATAGATTCAACCATCTATCTACGGCATCTGCGTCTATTTGACCCTCAAATATGGGAATGTAAAAATTTACTTGTACCTTAAAAGGAGTCGCACCTCCAGAGTGGCTGCTGGATGCAGATGCGCTGCCAGTGGGCAACCGTTGAAGGATCTGAGCAAAGTTATCCATCATCGCGTTCCTTTGTTTTTTGAGGGCCTCCTCGAGCAATATTTTGATAGGATCTCCCGCTCCCTCATCTTTCTTTTGTCCCCCATGGGCGTCCGTCGAGGTTTTCGAGGCTGATCTTGCAAAGGTTCCACCAGATCAAGCCCTAGCTCCTTATACCCCGACCTCGTTGGGGACATGCAAAGAAGGATCGAGAAAAAGCAGACCGCTCTGATACCACTGATCCGGATTTATGCAGGAACGCAACAGAATAAACACATAACCATAAATACAGAGATGCCGCGGAAATAGCACTTCATTTCATTAATATCAAAGAACTGAAATTTGCTTACAGACAATGGAAATAAAACTAGCTAGGGTACTGGTAGCTATCTCTGAGAAGAGATGTGGTGGCTACAGACCTCTGAACTCGAAGGAATTGTTACCTACAACCTTGGTGATGGTGTACGGCCCGTATCGGAGCGGGCAAAGCTTGCGGTGAGGACCAGTGAGGCGCTCCTTCTGCAAATGTAGCCATACTTTGTCGCCCACTTGGAAGTGGTGTGGCACCCGGTGTTGATCATGGCGCTGCTTGTACTTCGCATTGGCTCTGTCCAATATATCATGAACCTGTTGGCGGATGTGTTGAATGCGCTCGATGAAGCTACTTGCTTTGTCAACTTCAGACTGGACATGAGCTGAATCGGCCTGAGCAGCTGCGAACGGCATGGCTATGTCAATGGGACATAGTGGCTGGAATCCCAAGCCCACCTGAAAGGGGCTATGGCCAATTGAACTGTGGAGAGCCCGGTTATAACTGTGTTGTACATAGGGGAGGCTCTCGTCCCATGTGCGTGGATGCTTTGAGTTGTACATGCGCATAATGTGTACAATCATTCTGTTGACTACCTCTGTCTGGCCATCTGTTTGGGGATGGAAAGCTGTGGACTTGGTGAGCTTTGTGTCCAACATTGACCAGAGGCTGGACCAAAATGTGCCGAGGAACCTGCTATCTCGATCTGATATGATAGACTATGGGATCCCAAAGTGCACCCACACTCGTTCAAAGAAGAGTTTAGCAGTGGCTTCTGCTGTGATATTCTTCTTACAGGCCGCCATGATGGCCATCTTCGAGAATCTCTCAACGACCACGAAAACACAGTCATTTCCATTCTTAGTAGAAGGCAGGCCCGACATGTAATCCATGGAGATGGATTCCCACGGTCGACTAGGGGTAGGTAGTGGAGTATATAGGCCTTGTTTCTTGATGGTCGGTTTGGCAATGGCACAAGCAGTGCAGGATCTGATGTGCTTCTCGACATCCTTTCGAAGGTTCGGCCAATAGAAATACTTCTGTAGTATTGCTACTGTTTTCTCGACCCCGAAATGCCCAGCGACTCGACCGTAGTGTGCTTCCCATATCATCTTGGCACGCTCGCTTGAAGGAACACAAAGGTGTCCCAGGTGACATAAAAGTGCATCTTGGAGGTGAAAATTTGGAACTTGCGTGCCCCCCAAGAGTGCCTTGTAAGTGTGGCCGAATTTCGGGTCACTCTCATAGAGAAGCGACCAATCAGAAGTCTCGTGCCCACAAGAGTTGAGCACGGTGGTGAGTGCCATGATCGGTGGTCGACTGAGGCAGTCTGCAACATTATTGGTGCTACCCTTCTTGTACTTGATGTTCAAATGAAACTGTTGCAGATATGTGGACCACTTCTGATGGCGATCATTCTGCAACTTCCCTTGTGTCTGTATGAACTGCAGGGGCCGGTGGTCTGTGTGGATGATTGTTTCCTTCCCAAAAATGTAATGCTTCCATTGTCGACAGGTTTGCACAATGGAATACATTTCTTTGTCATAGGTGGGATACTTGCGAACTGTCTCAGACAATGTCTCACTGTGATATGCCACTGGATGTCCCTGTTGAGTAAGAACTGCCCCAATAGCATAGTCAGAGGCATCTGTCTCGATCTCAAATGGCTGCTGCAAGTCCGGTAAGGTGAGCACTGGGGCAGAACAGAGGCGATTTTTCAATTCTTTGAACGCCTTCTGTTGAGGTTCCGACCAAAAGAATTTTTCTCTCGCTCCTCCTTTGGTGACTTGACTCAAGGGCCAAGTGATATGAGAGAATCCCAAGACGAATCTACGGTAGAAATTAGCAAGACCCAGAAAGCTGCGAAGGTCTGTTATAGTAGTCGGGGCTGGCCAATCCCAAATGACTTGGATCTTGGCTGGATCCACATGCACCCCCTTTTCATCAATAATGTATCCCAGATATTGAACCTGGGTCATGCCAAACGTGCACTTCTCCAAATTGGCACACAACTTGTGTTGCCGCAGTGTTTGGAGGACTTGTCGGATGTGATGAAGGTGCTCTTCCCAAGTCTTGTTGAAGATCAGAATGTCATCCAAGTACACCACTACGAATGAGTTGGTGAATGGCCGCAAGATGTCGTCCATCATCCTCATGAAGGTTGCGGGAGCATTCGTCAACCCGAAAGGCATGACCAGCTATTCAAAAAGGCCTTCCTTAGCTTTGAAGGCAGTCTTCCACACATCAGAGGGTTCAATTGGTACCTGGTGATACCCAGACTTCAGGTCGATCTTACTGAAATATTTTGCACCTTGGAGTTGGTCCAGAAGGTCATCAATCCGTGGATTGGGTACCTATTCCGGAAAGTGATCTTGTTCAGCGCCCGATAGTCAATACAGAGTCTCCATGTCCCATCCTTTTTCTGTACCAACACGATCGGGCTCCCACAGGGCGATGAACTTGGTCTGATGTGACCTTTCTGCAACAGCTCCTGAATCTGCCTCTTGATTTCATCATTTTCCAGATCAGAGCGTCGATAGATCGGTCCATTGGGTAGTGGCGCACCTGGGGTCAGATCAATCGGGTGCTTGACCTGGCAGTGCAGAGGAACCCCTGTGGGTGAGGTGAAGATGTCTCCGTACTCCTCCACGACCTTATCCATTTGTTGTTGTCGTGCAGAGGGGCCCTGTCTGGAGGTCGTGGCCACAGTCTTCTTCTTGCCCTGGGGGCGGATCATCAGGAAAACGAATTTCCTGGTTTGGGAAATGAGCTTACTACATTGTTTTGCAGTAACCAAAGAGATAGTCGTAGGAGGTGGTACTTCTGGTATCCTGTACAACTTATTTCCCAAAGTAATAATAACAGCACGAGGTCGAGACTCATACACAGCATGACGCTTCCACAAGTATGGTTGTCCTAATAATACATCAAAAACATCAATAGGAGCAACGTCACATAATACCTCATCCGTGAAGGGCTTGATGCTATAGGGAAGGCGACACTGTCGGCTGACGCGGAGATCTCGTCCTTGGTGAAGCCACCCGATGGTGTATGGATGTGGGTGAGTTGTGGTCGGCAAGCCCAACCGCTTCACGGCGTCTGCTGAAATGAGGTTCTTTTGGCTCCCATTGTCGACAATGAACTGTACCGGGGAGCCCTTTACCCACATTTGGGAGTGGAAGAGACGTTCCTCCTCCTCTGGATCTTCCGGTTCCTCCTTTTGGATCTTTGTAGTGGCAACAGTGGCGCTGGGCTCCGCATCAATAATTTTTTTCCCTTTTTCATTCGCCTTTTTAGGTTCTGATTCGGAGTCAGAGCATGCATTTGACTCAGAAGCCCTCATCTCGGCCACTAGCGACTGCTTGGCCCGACACTCACTTGTGTTGTGAGTGGAGCTCTTATGGAACTCACACCACTTTCCCGTGTCCTTCTTTGGCTTTACGGTGTTGTTATTTTCTTGTGGCTTTGACGGGCTGTCTTTAGCCGCCATGCTCTGTCCTTTGCTCTGCGGTTTGGAAGCACCTTTTCCTTGCTTTTGATTCACAGATCCAAAGTCTCGCTTCTTCTGTTTGAATTTCTGCTCAATCTTGGCAGCATACCGGTATGCCGTACCAAGCGAGGAGATGTCGAGGAACTCCATTTCCTTCTGAATGTATCTGTGCAGACAGCTGCGATACTTTAGCACCAAATGTTTCTCTGAATCTTTGATACCCAACTTTGTGCGCAGGGTATGGAACAGATTCGTCAGCCCGTGCACATCTTGATCCCTTTGTTGTCGCAGCGTGGTCCATTGTATGTACTTGTCCTCATAGCTCCCCACAGGATAGTACTGTTCCTTGACGGCGTCTCGAAAATAATTCCAAGTTGGCGGCCGAGAATAGAGAGGGTTCTGTCTGGTCCTTGTTCTCACAGTAGGTTTCCCACCAGTCCTTAACATGGGGGTAGCTTTGAGGAGTGCAAAAATAATCTTCTCCCGGTCTGAAAAGTCATGAACAGAGAAATATCCTTCTAATAGATTCAACCATCTATCTACGGCATCTGCGTCTATTTGACCCTCAAATATGGGAATGTCAAAATTTACTTGTACCTTAAAGGGAGTCGCAACTCCAGAGTGGCTGCTGGATGCAGATGCGCCGCCGGTGGGCAGCCGTTGAAGGATCTGAGCAAAGCTATCCATCATCGCGTTCCTTTGTTTTTCGAGGGCCTCCTCGAGCAATATTTTGATAGGATCTCCTGCTCCCTCATCTTTCTTTTCGTCCCCCATGGGCGTCCGTCGAGGTTTGCGAGGCTGATCTTGCAAAGGTTCCACCAGATCCAGCCCTAGCTCCTTATACCCCGACCTCGTTGGGGACATGCAAAGAAGGATCGAGAAAAAGCAGACCGCTCTGATACCACTGATCCGGATTTATGCAGGAACGCAACAGAACAAACACATAACCATAAATACAGAGATGCAGCGGAAATAACACTTCATTTCATTAATATCAAAGAACTGAAATTTGCTTACAGACAATGGAAATAAAACTAGCTAGGGTACTGGTAGCTATCTCCGAGAAGAGATGTGGTGGCTACAGACCTCTGAACTGCTTTACAATGAGGCGCGAGGGCCTATTTATTATTGAGAAACAATGGAGAACCCTAAACATCCCAAAAACCTAACCCTAGGAGATGAAGCGCCAAAACTATGGGCCCCGTTTGGGTAAATTGGTGTTTCAACTTCCCAGGGACGTAACTTTTGCATACTATCTCCGTTTGACGCATATGATACATCATTAGAAAGCTCTATCCGAGGACTACAGCTGTCGGGACAAATTTTATTAGAAAATTCGCTGCGCTTTCGTACCCAAAAAACGTCGTTTAGGGCCTCAAAATGGCTCCGAAAGTTCAGGACCCGAAAAACTGCTAAAAATAGTAAGTTATGCCAAAACGGAAAAACTGAAAGAGACAATGGTGGGGGCCCAAGTGGAATAGGCGGGTGGCCACCAATATCCACCTGGATCACCAAATGACTCCACTGGTAGAAGACCCTGAACTGATTGACTAGACACAGTGACCTCTTTCCTGATTTACAAACATGGATTTAGATATAGATCCAGAAGACAAACATATACTCATGATGGAAACATTGATGTACATGCTTGGAAAAAGAGTGGATAGGTTGATGGCTAATATGAATATTGGTTATCAAGAAGAACAAATGCCTTTCCTTAAGCAAACAAAACCTCTTCCACCACAAGACATGTATGATGAACATGAAGAAAATAATCAAGAAAATTTTCCAATCATGATCGAAAAAATGATGTACATGCTTGGGAAAAGAATGGATAGGTTGATGGCTAATATGAATATCGATGATCTAGATCAAGCTCGATTTTCCCTTGATCAAACGCAAGCCCAATCACCTCAAAACCAAGACCCTGACCAATGCATGTATTATGATCAACACTTTATAAAAAATGATGAGCAAACTGACAAAGAAAGCAACGAAGAAGGTTGTCAAGAAAAACTTGATTGCCTGCCTATGTCTTGTACCATGCTGATAAGAGAACTCCATCACCTAAATGCAAAAGCTTTTAATGACACAAGTGAAGTTCTGCTAGAAGAGGGTCAAGAAGACCTCAAGCCTCAAAATCAGCCAACGCAAGACAAGCAGGAATGCTATACCTCTGTTCTAAGCAAAAAGGAAACTCCTTCTCTCTTCACCGAGAAAGAGGTTGATCTAGTATTGAACAGACAACCAGCATCCAAACCTTCATTTGAACCAAACGATTCTGCTCATCTACCTACTCCATCTTGTTGTCTTGATACAAGAAATAAACTTGTAGATCAGTTAGAAGAAAGGCAAATTGACAACCCAATATGTTCAACTGATGAAATTATTTATTTCGATGATTTTCCAAATTTCGATCAGTCTGATGATAATGATGATTCACAAGCAGAAACTAATCATGCAGGGCAACCATCATTTGATTGGTGTTATGATTTTCACCATCATCAGCTAGAAAGCCGCAATCATCCATTTCGATCCATCATAAATGGCTTTCACATGATTGGGAATCAGCAGCCTTTCAACTCGGAAGGTGAAGAGAAGAACAATAAAGAAATTTTTGAGCAAAAGGAGCTTTCTCTTGAAAAAGAGGAAACCTTTAAATACTCCCCTACTCAAGAATATAATAACCTCTTCATACAAATTAATCCACTGAATACAAGCATACCAGGGTTACCAGAGGACAACACTGTTAAATATGATGAGTCCTCCAGTTTAGAGGATGATGAAGATGAAGGAGAAAAACAAATAGAAGACTATCCTGCTGTGGATATATCATCTTCTCAAGAAGAAACTTCTCCCTTCACTGATATTATTCTGTCATTTAAAGAGCCCGAATTTATATCAGAAGCAAGCATAGATTCAAAGAAAGAAGATATTTCACTGTTTGCTATTTTGCAGGTTAAGAATGATGATACTTCCAAGCTACATACTGAAGAGATAGTCTTCAAAGCTGATGTCTTAGAAGTAGATGATCTACCAATTGTGGAGAATCAAAAGGAAGAGAATCTTCATCTTTTCTTTGTTGATCCTATGGAAGATTATGTGGAAATCCCGACTAGCTCAAATTATCAAGCATTGACCCTTTGCAAGAGCCAGAGACATGAAAAGCTGTCACCTTCTGTGATAGCCTTGACATTGAAGGTTAACCTTCAATATGTTCTATGGATACCTCTGACAAGCAGCCAGAGTTACTACTTCTTCTTGACATTACTCAGCTGGCTGCATTGGCACTTTTGTATCATATGAATATGTAAATACTCCATTTTTAGAATAGGTTAGATAGGAATGTCAATAAAGCTCAGTTCCGAGCATGTATTTAGTTGTTGTTTTCTGCTTTGGAGAAAAATCAAGAATTCAAAAATACAAAAACAAAGAAAGAATGAAAAGAGGGAAAATTGACAAAACAATAAAGGTATAGCCCCATACCAAAAAGAGAAACAAATCTAAAAGTGTGCAATCTTAAATTCCACTCCTGCAAAACACACTTCTAGTTAGTCAAACAGCCTAATCTTGACTAATTAGCTTTTAAATTTTTCTGCTGATAGGGTAGTGAATTTGATTTTCCAAACCATTTAATCTTGGCTTATCAGTAGGTAGATTAGGATAGAAATTAAGGTTCAAACAAACTCAAAATCTGAACCAAAGTTTCCAAAGAGAGATGACTCAAAACTGTTTTATTTTCTGAGTCATAAAAGAGGAAAAACTGGTTCTAATTTGCTCAAAATCTGAATCAGATATCAAGGAAGAGATAGCTCACATAAAAAAGAAAACTCATAGCTATGAAAAGAAGAGAGAAGGCCATAATAAGAAGCTTTCAGATCTTAAGCCTTCAATTTTTGATGTTCAATTTCTGCAAATAATAATCTATGTGCAGCTTGTTCTTATGCCATAGATCATAGCAAGTCGAACAGCTAAATCTTGACTTGACTATTTTTAAATTTCTGTTATAGAATTTAGAGAATGAAAGTTTGTTGGACTGTTTAATCCCAACAAACAGTAGACTAGGTAGAGAAATATCTGAGCTCAACTGTTTAATCTGAGTTCAGGGAGAAATAAGGAGTAGAAGTAGATTATATTTCCTACTTTCAAAAGAATAAAATGTTGTGAATAGAGTTTGCCAATCCAAGTGCACTCTAAGAAGAAAAATGTTAGATCTGTAGGATTGGGTAGGTAGCAAGCTTGTTGATAAAGGTCCATTGTTTTCATGGCTGCCAAATATGTTTTTAGAGAAGATCATTCAATCACAGGAGGACAGCCCAATGGATGAGGCAACTAATCAGCCTCCCGAAATCAAGTCTGAATTCTTGATGCCTTCAAGAAGGCACCATCCCCAAGTGGAGCCACTGTTAGCCACCTATAATATTTTGTTATACCAAAAGGTGGCTAAGATCTTTTTTGAGCCTCCAAGGAACAAATTTCATCACTAAAAAATTGTTGGCTCTTGAAGTCTCTTTAAGGCCTCATGCCTTTGTCCCAAATCCTCATTTGCTGTCCCATTTTTTATACTCAGGAATTTCTGCTGACTCCAACTGAAAGACTGCTGAAAGATCGCCATTTCTCCTCTTCTCAAAAACCTTTCATCTGCTCCCCTTTTTCTCCATAAAAACTACCTTGTTTTCATAAGTCCTCTTCTTTCCATTTATGAAAATTTCCCCTTTCATAGTTAAAAACTCACTTTTTAACTATTTCAGAACCCCCAAATCCATTAAAATCCTTGAAAATTCTCATAAAAAATCAAAGTTTCATTGCTATAGACCTAAGTCCCTTGGGCTAAGCCCTAAACCACTTCCCCACCATACGCTTTGGGTCTGGAACCACTTGCTAATACGTTAAGGTGCTAATCGCATTGGAAAGAATCAAAGACGCAAGTCTTTGCCATACTCCAAAAGTTCCGATTGCGATTAGCCTTGCTGCTTAAGACCCCCGATCATATTATTTTCATATAAACCTGAGCCCGCCCTCGGCGCTTAAACCTTGTGAATATTTCATTTCCGACCCATTTTTCCTTTGTAAATTACAAAAACCCTCTTTTCCAAAGTTTTGATTTAATGAGCCAAAGTCACATGTTAAAAATAAAAATGGTTAGATCAAAAAGACCGATCGCGCAATCGTAATCGGGGAAATTTCAATGGGTTGATCGGAAAGACCAGGCCCGCAGTTCCGATTGCGATTAGGCCCTTATTATATATAAAGCCCCGAGCCTATCAATTTTCATACATCCAAAGGCCCCGCAGTCGGGCGCCTATCCGCTTTATATATATGTTTTTCCTCCCCGATCCATTAAAACCTTTGTTTATTTCAAAAGTTCGGGTTTTATATAAAATACAAGGGTTTCTCCCCGATTCCATTCTTCACCGTTGATCTAGTCCTTTGATCCAACGGCCTGCGCTCAATCACATCGCAAACTTTCAATCGCATGCGTTTTTGTTGCGCCCCCGATTGCCGATCCCCGATTCGATCCCGACCGTCCATCTGTTTCGCGATCCGACGGCCATCGCACACCCTTGCGATCCCTCCGATTCATTCCATGTCGTCGATCTAGTCCTCAGATCAACGGCCAGCGCTCAATCGCAAAGGGCTCAATCGCAAAGTTTCAATCGCATATTGTTGTGTGACCTCCCCGATTTCGATCCTCCGATTAAATCTGGGCCGTCCATTTCCCGCCTATCCAACGGTCCTTATTCCCTCCGATCGCAAGTCTTACCGCCATTTCAAAACCCTCCGATTCACTTTCCGCCGTTGATCTGATCTGCAGATCAACGGCCAGCGCTTAATCACATCGCTGCGTTTCAATCGCACGCACTTACCTGCCACCCCCGATTGAGATCCTCCGATTAGATCTGGACCGTCCACGTGTCCAGATCGGACGGTCCAAAACCACCCCGCCTTATTTCTTCTCCCCGCTCTCCTTTGCCTGTTCTGCACCGATCTCCACCGTTAGATATTTTTATCCGACGGCTACGCTCCTCCCCCGCCATCTGAAGCAGTTTAAACCTATTTCCGCAGGATTTCTTAATTGTTTTTGTGTTTTGCAGGTGTTTTAATGGTTTTCCATTATAGAATGAAGGAGAGCCGAGGGTTGGGAAAGACGTTTCCTGTGCCTTCGAGCTTTCTAAAAGAACCATTCACGGGCTCTGTATCAAATGATTTATCGATGTTTCATGAGCATTGATAACCTAAAGAGCCCTGCGCGGCCCTGCACATCGACAAGACACTGTTTTATTCAAGAGAGCAGTTAAAGAGTATCATTTTTTGAAGACAAAGCACAACAGATGAAGATTGAAGACAGATTTGGGGGATTATGGCTAAGAATGCTTATAAAAACCTAATTCCCCGAATTAAGACACTATTTAAGAAAATCATAAGTGTTTCGCTAACAGAGAGGTTTCCACTGCTTCAACTGAGGCGAATTGATTCCTCAGCTACTACAAAGAAACACTGTCGCCTCAAACCATTCAGAACAGAGGCTGAAGTTATTGCTTGAAGAAATATCTGCCTCCAACATTGCCAAGAAGTTATTTATGCAAGGAAACCAATGCATAAATATCTGCAGAGTTACTCCAAAACATACACAGAGCCTCAAAGTCAAACAAAGCTTCCACCGAGCTTTGATATTTATTGTGAAACAGTTAATGTAGTGATCCACCTGTAAATTTCTCCCTCGAGCCTCTCAAAGGGCCGAGAAGTCTTCACTTTGCATTAATTATCCTTGAGATATTTTCTTAAAATCTCACCTCCTCATCTTCCTATAAGTACTTCTGCAGAAGATGAGAAATTGTTGGTTGCAGAACTTTGAAATACACTTGAGCTCGAGACTTCTATTTGTACATAGTGTTCACTGGCCCTTGAAGCTCTGTTTGTGCTAGAATAGTTAATTTGAATAGTGAAGATGATTGTTGAACTGAAACATTGGACCTAAAGATTGTAACTGGTTTGACATCAATATAAAAGTTGTTTCTTGGGATCCTGGTCTATATCACCGGTGAAGTGCTTCTTTCTTTGTTAAATTGTTTTCCTTCTATGTACGCCATATTGTTCATAATCCTCTGTAAAGAACAGTTTAAACAGGGTTAGGATTTTCTGTATAGCAGTAACCTTCTCTGGCTGAGAAATATTTATCTTAATGTTTTCTTCAGATTTGTTTATTTAAGAATGATTCAATACAGTTTAAACATTTAGGAATGTTGGCGTTCCCTCGTCCTTCTGTTTGCTCAAACATTGTTCTCGAATGTTATTTCCATTATTTGCTATTAAAGATTAGACTAGAGAAGATATGGTTTGCCCCGATTCCTAGATTCTTTTCTCCAAAGGCAGATTCTGAAAGTTTCCCTTGGTGTTGACTGAAAGCAGACTAGGTTTAAAAGTACTTTATCTGATCTTAAGTTACACTCTGTTTTTCTTATGTGTTTTCATACTTTCTGAAGGTAATTATGTGGATTACTGGATTGTTTGTCAATTAAGCCGCTTTAATAAGAACTTGCCCAAGAAGTCTATGGTTAGCCCTGTCCTTGGTTGGTTTTAAAACAGTTACTTAAGAGGCTTTTCTTGTTTGGACTGACTATAAATCCTCTGAGAAATTATTATCAGTTTCCACCCCTCCAAAATTTTAATGTTTCCATTTCATCATTTTAATCTCAATAATCTTGTGGTATAGATAACTTGCCCCTTGGATCACACTTGATGTTGTTGTTCAATTAAAGCCCAGATATGACTCCATAGCCCAATGGACTAAAAACCAGCGTTAATCTATCTATCTGCCAAAATTGTTCTATTTCCTTGCAACTTCTCACTTTTGAAACTTTTGCACTTAGGACTTATCCCCTCAAGTAACATTTCATGCTCAACCATCCAAAACAAAAAAAAACCCTTGGCCTTCATAACTAGCCTAATATCATTACCTTAAGCTTTTCAAAGACAATATCCATCTTTGTGCATATTGGAGAGATCCCTCTCCGGATTCAGGAGGGCTAGATCCTAGAATCCCAAAGTTGGTTGAAATGATGTTAACTCTGTGATTGGACTCTCCCAATCTTGCTAATAAATTACAGAGACCTAACAACAATAATCCCAGAGGCTAATATGGCAATGAAAATTTATAAATTTCCTATAAAAACCCATATATAAAGTGGGGTAACAGGTCCTATGACATCTAACCTACAATTTACAATGGGAAATCCTCAAAATTCTCTTTGAGTAAATATGTCCCATTGAGGGCCAAGACGAAGTATGAGACCTCGCCAATTTTATAGTTGAAGGAGTTTGAATCTTGGTTTGCCAATTTTGGCCCTAAGCGGGCAAGGAAACATGGAAGGAGGTGACCCCCTTAAAATATTTCAAATGGGGAAAGAAACATAAGGCCTTATATAAATATCTAAATCCAAGGACATCCCTCATAAAAAGAGCTAGACATGTATTGAAAGAATGTAGACAACAACCCATCCAAATTTTAATAAAGACAATATAATGTCCCTTAACAATAGATGGGGCTTCTAGATTCATGGATTCTAGGTTAGGGGTTAGTGGGTTAAGATTTAATGGTTCAAGGGATTAATGGGTTATGAGTGTAGGGGTCAAGGAATTATGGCTTGGGGGTTGAGGGGATAGGGAATTTAGTAGTTATGGTTTAAGGTCTTATGGGTTGTGATAATGGGGCCCCTAATCCCCTTATCACTATTGTTGGGGGTTACCCTATTAATTGATCCTTTTTCATTCCCTATGGGCCCTCTATCCCCTAGGACATTAGGTCCCAAGCCCCCTTCAAAGGATTTAAAAAATATCCTCAACCTAGGTTCCCTCAACTTTAAAACGCATTACTTTAAATAGCCCTTTACAAATACATAACCAACAATAGAACTTTTAGAAGACATTCCAAGGGTTACCTTGAAAGAGAAGAACCAAAAGTTGTTGGTTCCAATATTTAGGGTGGAACCATGGGAGGCATAAAAGAGCATGGAACATGTTGAATGGTTTTGCCAAAATCTCTTTATGAGGGTGTGATTTCCTCTTATTTTAATTTTCTCAAGCCTCATGTTAAATACTCATTCTTTAATCATTTTTGTTTAAACAATGTGTCAACATATTTTTTTGTTTGTTTGTTGGAAATAAGAATGATTATTCTAGTGGTTTAAGAAACATTGAAATAGTTTCTCTCCATGCAACTTAGCTTCAAAAATTAGTTTCAGTGAAGGAAAGCTATATACATTCCAAAAAAAATAAAATTCATTTCACCTAAATATTAAACATAAACTTAGCCTTATTATATTATATTCTACTAAATTTATTTGTCTTTACATTGATGTGGAGTGTTATCATATTGACATCATTACCTTATAATAAAGGTTTTTCAAATTTACATAAATATATTTTAGGAAGGTTCAACCAACCATTCTTCCAAGACTATACTCTCAAGGAGGTATATCAAGTGGAAGGATTAGCTGGCCTTTGCCGAAATATGGTATTTTGGATGTTATTCATGTAGATGAAAGATTGATTGACCATTCCCCCAAGGTAGTGTGATCAAGGGTGTGTATCACTTGGAAGGGATGACTCATACTTCCGCTAGGATAGTATTTTATTAATGAATATGAGAAAGAGGAATGGTTAACTAACCCTTCCTCAAATATCTTATTCACCTCACATGCCATATAGAAGAAGCACCGGTCAACACTTCCTTCATGATATTATGAATAAGGAGGTGGATCACTTTAAAAATTTGGTTGACCCTTCCTCCACAATAGTAACCTCAAAGAATATAACCATAGAGAAGTATTCCAAGTAAGGGTTAGGTAACCTGTCGTCTATAACAATACCCTCAAGGAGGAAAATTGATTGGAAGCATTGATCAAGCCTTCATCAAATATGAAATTGTGGCAATGATTCATGTATAGGAAGGGTTTATTAGCACTTCCTCTAGGGTAATATTATTCACATAAAGTAATGGTCTATTGAAACAGGAAGGGTTAGCTGACCCTTCCACCAAGATATTATTTTATTGAAAAAGATGAGAAAGAGGAATTGTTGGCTAACCCTTATGAAAATATGGTATTTTCCTCTTTCCTAATATAGAGGAAAAATCAACGAAACATTCCTCTATGATAGTATGACTAAGGATATGGATCACTTATAAGGTTCAACCAACCCTTCAACCATGATAATGATATAAAATATTATAATCCTTTAGAAATATTCCAAGGGAGGGTTGGTCGATCCTTCCTCTAGGACAATACTCTCAAGGAGGAAAAGCAAGTGGAACGGAAAACTAATGACCTTGACTTAGAAGGGTTGGTATATACACTCCCTCCATGTTAATTTAGACCCAATGTAGTCTTTAAAATTTATTTTTGTTAGGGGGTTAAAGTATAGAAAGGCATAAAAAATGAAAAATGAGGCCGAAGATAGAATAGTTTGTCATGAGGACATGGAAGAACTGGTCTCACTTTCATACCTTTCTCTCTGAAATGGAGTAGGGTCGCTCTGAGGCAATCCATAGAATCACCCAAAAAATTTCGCACCTCATTACCAGATATCAGAACCTTAGCCTTATCTGGGTGGTCACACTGGAGGAGGTGGTAAAAGGTATGGCAAAAAACAAAGCCCAGGCCCTGATGGTTTCACCCTGGAATTCTTCCAAGCTGCATGGAAATTCATATGACAAGACGTTCTAGAAGTGGTGGAGGAGTCAAGACAACACCAAAAGGCATGTTTGAGTCTCAATGCTACTTTTATAACGTCGATTCCTAAATCTGCTAAATCGGATGATCCCCAAGGATTCTGCCCAATTGATTTATGTAATGTCATATACAAGATCATTGTAACTATTATGGTTAAGTGCCTTAAAACTTTGCTGCCTTCCCTCATATCATCTGAACAAACTGGTTTTGTAGAGGGCTGTCAAATCCTAGATGGTTTTATTACCTCCCAGGAAGCAATTCACTCCTTGAAGCATACAAAAATATCGAGGATGATGATCAAACTAGATGTATCTAAATCTTATGATCGCATAAGTTGAACATTCCTCACCAAATTCCTTCAAGATTATGGGTTTGATCAGAGATGGATCTGATGGATCCAGGCTATGGTTTCCTCTCCTATATATTCCATTCTCCTAAATGGTTCCCCCACTAAATATTTTAACCATACTTAGGGGCTAAGACAAGGAGATCCCTTGTCCCCATTCTTATTTATTCTTGTTGATGAAGGCCTTGGTAGACTCCTAAATAAGGAATCTCGTAATATCAAGATTCGTGGTCTTAGGCTATTGGGCAATGACCTCCCTCTTACCCACCAGCAATTTGTTGACAAAATTATGTTCTTTTGTCATGTCTAGCTGAAGGTTGGGCAAGGGCCGAAACAACCATCAATACATAACTTCAAGCCAACTTCCATGGCATGCGGGTGTTCATTACAAATTCAAGGAATTAGGATTTGAGAATGGGATTCATCATTTTTGCTGAAGGCTCCTTACAGTAGGGGGTAACCTTTGTTTATGTTGTTGTTCACTTTCTTGTTTGAACCTCTGAGTATGTTAAAAAATTGGTATGAGGAGAAGTCTAAAAGTATGTACTTGAGCCTTCGAAGGCTCTTGTTTAGGATAAATTCTCAATGTGGACTTGAATCAGTTAACTGAAAGTGATGAATTCAGTTAGCTAGTGGATTTCGAGTTAGAGGTAGTTGGTGAGGGATGCAGAGTAATTATAGTTGTAGCAGAGTTCGAAGTGCAGTGGTGCATTAGTTAATGCAATTTGTAAATAGTTTAACTCAGTTAAGTGAGTTAAACTCAGTTGTGCTAGTTTTAACTGAAGATACACTAGTGAGAGATCAAGTGAATTAAATATTAATTAATTGAAAATCAGTGATCTCACATGCAACTGAGGATTTACTATTATTAGTTGCATGCATGTCAGATCCAGTGGAGACCCAGTTGAGTTCTAGGTGAAAGGGAAGTTGAATATTAGTTGTAGGATTATTGGGTTGCACACATGCAACCAAACACCCATTGGAGTGCCCATGATACTTGCACAGTCAAGGCAGACAAGAATTCCTATCTTTTAGGGATCTATACCATCACAGATTGTGTAAGCAAGGCAGGCTATGTGGAGGCTGAGAATTGGCTATGTGTTGGTCAATTTTTCATATGAAAGTGTGAGACAATTAGCTGAATACTGGAGGGATCTTGTGAGAAGAGTTTTGTATGTAATTGTTTCATGATCCATGCTAAATATACAATAGAAGATAGTGGGGTTTTTAGCTGTAAGCTTTCCCCGGGAAATTATCTATTGTGTATGATTATTCTTTCTTCATGTTCATGTGATTTGCGATATTGTTTTTAATTCTAGAAGAGATTCAATATTTAACTTTAGTACATTGTTAGATCAGTTCAATCCAAGATATACATGCACGTTGTATAATTTCTACAAGGTAGCGTTGCCTTAATCCTCTCTAATCTTGAAAGTAATTGGCAGATCTACAAATGACAAGTGGGACAATCCAAGGCTTATCTATGCAGGCAATGATCATTTTGACAAAATCATAGGAGAACCCAAAGGTGAGAAGGACCTTATAGAGGAACGAGAGTTTAACCTTGTCAAAGGAATTTTCCATGTCAAGCTTGATGAACATCCCTTGCTCCTTCCACTAATGGCTGGAATGCATTGCTTCTTATACCTGTATGAGATTATCCAAGATGTGTCTGCCTTTGACAAACCCACCTTGAGAGGGGGAGATGAGATCCCCTAGAAATGGCTTGATTCTGTTGGCTAGGGGCCTGGCGAGGATTTTGTACGAAGCATTGTAGAAGGAGATTGGGCTAAATATTTCAAACGATCTGGGGTTCACCTCTTTAGGTATTAAGGCTAAGAAGGTGGAATTGGTGCCACCCCCCACCTTAGCTTTATTCTGGAAACCTTTGATCATTCTCAGCAGATCGAATTTGATAATGTCCCAACAAATTCTGTAGAAATGGATTGAGAAACCATCAAGGCCAGGGACTTTGTCTAGGTCCACTGACCATATGACTTTGCAGATTTCTTCATCATAGAAAGGCTTCACAAGGTTAGTATTGTCTTCTCTACTGAAAAGGGAGGGGATGTGAGAGAGGAAGTCCTTTGTGTCCTCTTCATTGCTATCACTCTCTTTTCTATACAGATTTTGGAAGTGAGACTCTGCAGCTACTTTGATATTGTTGAAACATTTGCAGACCAACCCTTCAAGAGTGGTGATTTTTTAGATGTGATTGCGTGAGAGGCGAGCTCTGTACTGTCGATGGAAGAAAGAAGTATTTCAGTCTCTAGCTTTTAGCCATAGGCTATGGGACTTAATCCTCCAATATGCTTCTTCAATATTGAAAGAGAAATTGGAGTTTCTTTGTGCAATCTATTTCTTTTCAAGCTCCATAGAGGTGTTGTCTCTTTTTTCCATTTCCATTTGCAAGTCTTCCAACAACTGGAATGTTTCTTTTCTTTGACTGGTTGGGGTATTTGTGGGCTTTCTGATCCACTCTTTCAGCACGTGTTTTGTGGCCTTCATTTTCTTCTCCCATACATAGCTTGGGGATCCTATGATAGATTTTGACCAAGCCAAGTGAACAGTGTCGAGAAACCTTTTTCTCTCACTCGAGAGAGGGTTGAACCGGAATGGGATTGGGCCCAAGTTTTCTTCCTCTTTCAAGAGGAGCTGGATAGGCTTATGATCAGAGGTTAGATTGGGAATGATTTTGGAGGAAATTAGCCTTTTTTCCAGTAGCAACGAACTTTGTAAAAGAAACTGGTCAAGGTGAGCAGAGATGTGGTCTTCCCCTACTCTGTTGTTGGACCAAGTGAAAGTCCTATCGTTGGTTTAAAGTCCATGGGATCCCATTGGAGTACAAAGTCTTCCACCTTGGGGAGAATTTGGTCCCTACTGCTACTGCCTCCTCTCTTTTCTTTCAATTCCAGGAAAATATTTAGGTCTCTGTCTAATATGATGTTCCTGGGAGAGTGAAGGTCTAAAATTCAGAAAGAGATTTCCAACAATCTCTTTTTTCAGGGTACAACATAGGAACATAAAGATTAAAAAGAGAAAAGGTTAACTTACTTGTGGAGTGCCTTAGCTCGGTGAAAATCCAGTGCTAGGTCTCGAAGGATTTCTCCAAATGAAATTGTTCCTCCAACCACAGAGTGGAAATTCCACCTGAGGAGCCCCTTGCACTTACAACCTTCCCTACATTTTTCTTCCATTTCAATTTTTTGATGTCAAGAAGGGTATCCCCTTCGATTTTAGTCTCTTGGAGGAAGAGGATTTCAGGAGGTTCCATCTTCAGTAGATCTTTGATAGCCTCAGCTTTCATAGGGTTCCCCAAGCCTCTGCAATTCCAGGAGGCTAATTTCATTATTTACTATTGGAGGGGTTGGTAGCTCCTCCCTTGGGAGGCCTTGTTCTGGTATATCTCCCGATGGACATTTCGATTGTGGATTGACTTCCTTGAGTTTTTTTTACATTCTACTTCTTCTTCCTTGGCTTCTTTATGTGATTCTCTTCCCTCTTTTCGAAGGCCTCTCAAAGGTTTCATCCTCTGAGGAGCAATAGTTTTCTAATGGCTTCTTTTTGATAATTTCAGCATATGAGGGTGGAGAGGAGGTACCTGGGATTACTCCAGCATGGGATATTTCTTCATTACCTTTTCCAAAGGAGGGGGGAGTATTCTGCTGTTCTGTGGTTTCAAAAGTTGTTACTGAGGGGTCTACAGGAGTGTTGAGCTCTTCAATATGTTTTTCAGCTTCAACCGATTGGGGAACATAGTTCTCTGCCCCAAGAGTCTTCCCTACTGCTGATACTTTGGTCACTTTTGTGACTCCTTTTCCTTTAGCTTTTTTCGGGGCTACTTTCTGAACCAGGGTCCATTTTTCTCCTTTCAAATTCTCACTTTATTCTTCTGCCTTATTTTTGTAGTGCCTTGCAAAATGTCCATAGTCGTGACAGTGCCTACATTTAAATGGAAGTTGCTCATAATCCAGCTCCTAGATATGGGTCCAATCAACAACCGTTAGTTTCATAGCTTCAAGTAGCCCGACTTCCAAATCCACCTCGACACATATACGTGCACGTGAGTATTGATATTTTCTCTTTGCTTGATCAATATAATTTCTGAGGGTATTTCCAATGGTTTGGAGAGACTTCTGGTTCCAGCAATGCAGTGGGAGATGTGGGAGGCGTACCCACACCGGAATAGTTGAAGGCACATCTTGAGCGGGATCAAACTTAGGGGTCCATTTATTTAAGTATAGTCCCTTAGGACCCATAACATATGGGTCGTTTCTGAAGATGAGGCTAATGTCTTCCACATTCTCAAAAATAAAAACAAAGTATCCTTTGTCTACGAAGTGGATTTTAATGGCTTCCGAGACTAAAGGAATCTAGTTCCTCTGCACCCAGAATTCCACAGCTTTGGGAGAGGGCCAGAGGCCAGTAAACTGTCCAATGATCCCTCTTTCAGCGAGGTTCAGTGCAAATCAACAAGTTTCTTCAATTGGAAGGGTCACCGAAGGGATGATATCTAGCTTCTTCACGAAATTTTGCTGAGATTCAGTCAGAGGGCCCTTGCTGCTGGCCGCTATCAGTTTCTTGAATGCAAGGAATTCTGTAGGAGGAATGGGAGCCTCGGGTCCCCCTCCTGATGCCATGGCAGTTGGGAGGTCACAGGTAGGTCAGCCGACACTCGACCTGTCAGAGTGCGCGCTAGCTCATACAACAATATCATATAGTCGTATATTTTAACCCTAGACTAAATTAGTCATTTAAATTAGTAATTTTTAGTTCGGTCACTTAAAATTGATCAAATTTAGTAATTCCTTGAAATAATTGTGGTGACTAAATTTTTTAGTCACCTCGTAACTTATTTCATCATTTTCTACTAGTGCATCCTCTCGGAGAAATGGATGCTAGATGATTGGCAAATGGCTCCTCAGGAAGCAAGAATTCTCCTGGGCCTCCACCTAACGCCTAGCATGGTCTCCCCAACTTCTTGGAAAGATATCCCTGACATAGCGAACACCATCAAGATCTTCAAAACCTCTTCTGTAAGGATTCATCAAACTCAACTTTGATGGAGCCTTGAAAGGAAATCTAGGGCAAGCAAGGGTTGGAGGGATTTTTCAAGATCATCAAGGCACAACAAGATTCATATATGCTAACTCCTGTGGCTTTTCCAGCAACAATGAAGCATAATTCATAGGATTGCACCAAGGTCTCCTCTTGTCCATCAGGCTAGGATATAGAAAGCTGGTAATCGAAGGAGACTCTCAGTTCATTACGAACACTCTCAAAAAAATCAATCAAGGAACGAAGTGGGACAAACTAAACCAGAGATGGCATACTTATTCACATGTGCAAGGATTGGAGGATACAATCAAGAAATTTGATTATATCATTATCACCCATGTAAGGAGGGAAGGAAACGGAGCAGATGACCTCCTAGAAAATTGTGGTTGCGCTCACTCGAATGAACCTATTGAATTAAGTAGGCCTCCTAATCTCGGGGAAGAACAATGAATCAAGTTGTAGAGTATCATAGAGTAGGACAAGTCAAAGGGTAGAGCTCACCCACAGTTCCCTGACTCTGCTCCCCAATCGGGGTGTAAAGAAGAAGATCAACCATTCCATTAGTGTTAATGGTAGTGGCCTTGGGGTTGAAGCCCACCACCTTCCACATGAGTGGAAAGGGTGGCAGGTTGTACAATCGCATGCAGCACGAGGTGAGGTGGCGGGACAAAGGCCCATGCATGGAGCTTAAAACAAGGTGGAGGAAGGTGTGGTGGTTTTTCTATGACATAAGACTTTGGTGTAGGCGCAACAACGGGATAACAAACCTCCATTGCACTTCCACCATGGCGAAACTCAGGTATGTGCTTGGTTTCCTCTCCCTTGTTCATGCCATGTTTATGTTTTATGATTTGGGCCGGTCTCCATGGGAGCCTAAGGGGATTAAGTTGGACTGGTATAGTCTTTTACTGGATAGGGGAGAGCGGAAGCATTCCTACTCTGGTTGGGGGAAGGTTGGGGTTCTTTTGGATCTCTGCCTCTTTGTCGAAGTAGGAATTGGGCATGGGATCAGCATGCACCCGAGTGTGAGTCTGTCGAGTAAGGGATGCCAACAAGAAGGAATGGTGAGGCGTCGGGTAATCCTGCCAGGGTATAGAATTAAGGAACAGTCCTGGGTTTTGTTTAGTTCATGGGTTAATCCATGAACCTTGAGCTAATTGGGCTCAGTGTGCATGGGGAATGGGAGAGGGAATTCCACCCAGGCCCGAGCAATGGCCAACGACGCTTCCTCTGTCAATTTCGAGGGTGGGAGGTATGACGAGAGAGAGGACACCAGAAGGGAGGTCAGGAGATTGAAGGAAGGTGGGAGCTCTTTGGGTTATGGGGATACTTTTTGGGGTGTGTGCAACCGCCAGGGTTAGGGGGTGGCAGAAATTAAGCAGGGTATGAGGGCGATGGATCTACAGAGGGACGAGCAGGGGAAAAGTCCTGGGAAGAGGAACGGGGTCACCTTTCTTTTGATAACTGGGATGCATGGACCTTTGATCATTTTCATTATATGTAATTATGCCTCCTTTTGATTGTGTGGACAGGTCACCTATCCGGAAACCTAGTCAAAGACTGTGGGATGGCACGCTCCAAGAGTCCTACAGCTTGTGACCATTCCAAGAGCCTTGTAGCTTGAGGCTGTGGCCGAAAAGATAAATGGAAGGCAGTAGAAGCCCAACCCAGCTCACCCCCGAGCAAGCTGAGAGGACGGAGGCTTGCAATCGATGTGATCCAAGGGGAAACGAAAGCATACCACAAGAACACATCAGAGGAAATTCAAAAGCTCATTGAAAATGGGAAGCTGACATAAATAGACATGCATAGACAGAGATGGATACTAAGGAATGGAGAGGTTTAATACTAGATCTGGAACAAACAAGAGGCAGACTAACATAATTCAAGTAGACATTGTATATTTCTTGGTTTATGAAGAGCATCATTGGCAAAGCCTTGGAGCGGAATTCTATGAGCCTGGTGACATTAGCCCAAGACTTCCTAGACCACAAGAGCGAGTTCGATAAGATCAAGTTCCAGCTAAGGAAACAGGATGGGTAAGCATATTGACTACCACCTCCCATGTATTTCCAAGCCTTTTGAGCAAACTGGTACCTCGAATTAGGATTCGGCACCAGTGGAGTCGGCCTCGGTTCCAGAAGAGGCTGAGTAGTTCATGACTGTTTTAATCTGCCTTTTTGCTTAGTATTTATATGTGGTTAGCATTTAAATTTCAAGTGTCCAGTAAATGTTTTAGTCAATATGTGAAAAACTGTATATGTGTGAGTATCGAGGCTTTTTTTGCTTGGTATGACAAACTCAAAAGCTTATTTTTTTGGATGGCATACCATGCCATCAGGTGCCCAACAAACTCAGTTCCTCGCTCAGGGCGGGTTGAGACCACCAAACTGGTAAATCTAGTTGTTTGTTGTTTATAAAATGAATGAAAAAGGAGCATTACAAGGCTTTAAAAAAAAAACACTATAAAATGTATAAAAAATATACTAAGTATAATACAAAAATGCAAACCATACTATACCACGTGAAATACTATTGGATTCTCAATGCCATGAGCCCATAAAACACTATCATTAAGTTGAAGCAAAATTTAATGGCACATGTACATATTATAGCTCTATCAAGCTATGTGTCTCCATCTATGTAGTTTAATTGAGGGTTTTATTTAGTCATAGATCAACCTTTTAAAAGCTTGATGAAGGGCTTAAAAAATACCCTCACAAAGATACATTTTCAACCTTTGGAACAAAAGTTCTTCCAAAAAAGAGTAACCCAACTCCATCGAATTCACCCTTATTTTATTTTGAAATCACAATAATATAAAAATATTTATCTTAATTGACATATTCATAAAATAAATACTTATGTATTATGGTTTTGTGTATTTATTTTCTCATGAGAATAATATAAAAAGTAAATAATTGAAATAAAATATTTAGAAAACAATTACTTTGAATTTGTTGTATTTATGGTGCAAACTTACATAAATGAATTTTAGTTTTACATGTAAACATCACAAACAAATAAATATTATAAAATAAATATTTGTGAGTTTAGTTGTAATTTACATATTCATAATATAAATATTTGTAATTTCTTTATGGTTATGGTGGCAATTCACATAAATAAATCCACTTGTAAATGCCAACATGGCAAACACAATGTTAACTACCCTACTTTATAGAACTTGACAATATAGCATACACCACTTCTTTAAATATATGGTGATATACTCCACTTCCAATAAAATCAATAAAAATGTGTTCTACTTTAACAACACATAGTACATGAACATTAATACCACATAACATAAGTGGTGCTAACTTATGGTGATATACTTCATTTTTAATATGATACATAAACATTTACACCACATTAACACCACATAACTTAAGTGATGCTAACTTATAATGCCAAAAGAGAGTTTTTCTTGTTGTGTCAATGCTCTTTAAAAGGACATTGGAAAATTATTCCAAACACATTCAAATGGCATAGAATGAAAAACGAGGTCCATCGATTTTGAAGGTTTGAATAAAGGAATATGCACCATACATTTAAATGAATGTAATTATTACCCCATAAGGTGATGAGAGAAATTTTATGAAATTATCGTCCCACGGGTTATAATGATGATGGCCCTTGCGTCTTTGTACACTGTCATCAGATACGGCAGTGCTTAAACTCACGACTGATCTCTTGCATGCCGTTACAGGCTTCCCCCGCCTACACACTTCCAATGTTGAGAATGATCTACGAACAGCCTTCTTAAGCTCATCATGAGTAGAACTGACCAACGATGTGCACTTGAAAGCTAACGGCACGACGGAAATTAGAGACATTTTTGCTCGTTATGATATGATAGAACTTGGGCTATGGAGACGCCACAAAATACTGAACTAAAAAATGAATGGCAGAACCTGTTCCTGCCATTGCTTATATAGAGTGAGGTTACAGCCCTTGGACGATACTGTGTTTTCACGATAATGATTACCTAACAAGGTCACCTAAACGCACACGAGTTATAAGTCCATTAATACACTAAAGCAATATCTGCCGCCATTAAATTTAACCAAGGAATACCATCCCTCACCTAATCAACTTCACTCTAACCGCATACGAGTTGTCACTTTCTGTTGCTTGGTGAAAAACAATGGTTTACTACCTAGTCATTCGAGCATGAGTTGTCAATTGCTACAGGTAGGTGAAAAACAATGGCTTAATACCTAGTCATTTGAGACTCCGTAGCACATTCAGTGGCCGTAGTCTTAAAAAAACTCAAAGAATAACTTAGGTAGGTGAAAACCAATGGCTTAATACCTAGTCATTTGAGACTCCGTGGTACATTCAGTGGCCGTAGTCTTAAAAAAACTCAAAGAATTACTTAGGTAGGTGAAAAACAATGGCTTAATACCTAGTCATTTGAGACTCCGTGGTACATTCAGTGGCCGTAGTCTTAAAAAAAACTCAAAGAATAACTTAGGTAGGTGAAAAACAATGGCTTAATACCTAGTCATTTGAGACTCCGTAGTACATTCAGTGGCCGTAGTCTTAAAAAAAACTCAAAGAATGGCTTAGGTAGGTGAAAAACAATGCCGTAATATCTAGTCATTTGAGACTCCGTAGTACATTCAGTGGCCGTATTTTTAAAAAAAATTTAAAGAGTAATTTAAAAATTTAGGTAAGATTATGAAAAATTTTGGTAAATTTTTTTGAAAATTTAGGTTGCAGTTATTAAACTTTAGTATTTTGGGTATTTTAATGGTGTTGAATTTATTTACACAATAAAAAATGCAATTCAAACGCTCCAATTACCTGATTTTTTGAAAATAAAAATTCCCTAATTCTCACAAAAAACAAACTACAGTCTAGACAACTCCCATTCAGTATATCTGACTTTATTTTTTTTGCAAATTAAATACTTCTGCAATTGAGCAACGTGAATGAGTTTGTTCGATTTGTACATTTTGTTAATGTTTTTAAGTAAATAAAATTTATAATATACTAAAAACAAGATTTTGTGTGAAATTACACATTTAATCTAGATAAGTTATTCTTATTATTTTTAAAATAAAAATATATAAAATTAAAAATTATATAATAATATTGAAATAATATTTTTTTTAAATTAATAACTTATGTAATTAAATTTGATATAATTAAGTTTATAAAATTTAAATGAAAACCACAATATAATAATGATATTAATGTGAGTGTTGGATAGATGTCATATTAAGTTACCAATTTTTTTTTTATCTTACTTTAATATCTTTTTTAAGACATGATTATGATGTAATTTCATCTTTACAAAATTCAAAAACAATGATAAGATAAATTAGTTACTATTATTATTTTTAAATAAAAGATATAATATTAAAATAATATTTTTAAAAATAATAATATATTTTAAAAAATGTAACTAAATTTAATATAATTTTATTCATAGAATTGAAATGAAAAACTCAATATAATAATGACAATAATACATTATTATTTTTAATTAAAAATATAACATCAAAAATTATATAATAATATTAAAATAATATTTAAAAAATATATATATATATTTAAAAAGATTAACGAAATTTAATATAATTTTATTCATGAAAAACTCAATGCAATAATAATAATACATTGAATTAGTTTTAATTTTGCACAAATTAATATAATCAAATAGGGAAAACCAAGTCTTATTACACATATTTATCATTTATATTTTCTATGTAAGATTATAATAAAAAAACCATATATATATATATATATATATATATATATATATATATATATATATATATATATTTTGAGATTGAAGTTTTAAAGTTTTAAAAATTTGTTAAGTTATAAATATTTTTTAAATAATTATAAGAAATATAAAATGAAATTGAAAATATTTTAATTTTATTTAATATAAAGTATTATGTAATGATAGTTTTGTTATGAAATAATATGTAAAATATAAAATTTAAAGTTGAATTTTTTATGAGTTAAATTAATAAAATAAAATTAAAATAATGTAAAATAATTTAATTTTAAAAATAATATGTTAAATTATATTAATAAAAATTTATTCAACACTATTATTTAATAGAAATAAAGTAAAAAAAAATTTAATAATTATTTACATTTTAATAAAATAGAAAATAATAAAATATTCTAATAAATATTAACTAGAACATATTTTTATAAAAAAAAAGGTAATGTAACATCCCACCAAGTTATGTGGGTTTTTTAATAATGCTTCCATTATTAACAAATGTTTTTTTGGAACTTCTTTCCTTTATAGATACATTGGTATGTGTAATATCTTGCCGAAATGATATGCATTCTTATTGTACCAGGGACCATATGTTCTTTTGTATTTTTGCTCCACAAAATTTGGATCCAATTGTACCAATGACCTTATGCTCTTTTGTATTTTTGCTTCACAAAATTTGGATCCAATTCTACATCAGTAAGGGTTATACTTGTCTACCTTAATACCCTGTTGTACAACCCTAGGGCTATAATATGTTAGATTATGGGTTTGTAACCCTTCAAATTATTAAGGGTATGAATACTTTTGATATATATATGTTTGGGCCTTCCTACTTTTATTTATAAAATGGGGTTTAAGGTTAATATGTCATTGTTTGTATTTGTCCATACAACTTTAATTTTATGGGATTTAGTTATATACATATTTGTTTTTATGGGACTTAGCTATATATATATTTATTTTAGTCCATACCTTAACACTTGTGTATTGAATTGTTTTTCCTAATGACCCAAAAAAATCTTTCACTGCACAATTTTGAAACTAATAAAGTTTATTAAAAATTTTCAAAATTATAATATTAAATTAAATATTTTAAAAATTAAAAATTAATTTTAAATTTTTGAATTAATAATTAATTTTTAAATGGAATGAATGTTGACAACTGCAACAAGTTTGTGGGTACCAAAGCAGTTCAGTTCTTACCGCAGTGGTTTGACAATTTTGTTAAAAAAAAGAAAAAATCTAACTTTGCTTGTGTGTACCACCACGAAATCAAATCGTACATACATCTGCGAAGAAATATGAGTTCACCCTTTGTAGTCAGGGGCACTTTAAATTAGCAACGTGCAAATATTTTTTTGGGTGGTGGAAATATTAAGACGTGTAAGACCAACCAAACGAAAAATGCCTAAGTTGGCTTTGGCTTCCGTCCTTGTTCGTGTAATTATTTTTTGCATTTAGTGTGGCGCCAGTTTGAGTGGACCAAACCATTATTGAATTTTGTGGTTTTCAGATTAAGGAATGATTTAACAATACATTATTATTAATTTTGTTTAATTGTTATATGAGTATAAATATTATTATGTAACTTGTATTAAATTAAATTATAGAATTTATTATCGTTTAATAATTTTACTTATTGTTAATTGATGGATGAGATCCCACACCAAATTAGTGTATGAGACTTTTTTTTTTGTGAGTCCACGAATTGTCACCTCTTAGGAAGAAACACATGCTCTTAACTATTAAGCCCACTCAAACTATAATTTTTATTCCAATTAAATTACATTTTTAATACATAAATAAATTTATTATTTTATAAAAAAAAAATTGCATTCTTAATAACCAATGCATACCATATCAACTATTTTACTAATTTTTTTATTAAATTTAAATAGAAATTATCGCAAAAAAACACTTTTAAAACATCCAAATAATTATCACATATAATTATTTGATTGGCTTAAAATAAAAAATCTAATTTTCATAATATCTTTTCTCATGGTAGCATTTTTATATAGTTCAATTTCACTTTCAACCATAGAAATTATTTGATTCATGAACTTGCATGAACTTGTGATTTTAGTGTGAGATTATGAGGATAATGAGTTATTTAGTTTTTGACAAAAAATTTTTTTTTTCAAAATTTAAATCCAAAGAATATATAGATTTATGTCAACTAGCAAAAAAATCCAAAGAATATATAATCTACATTTTAGATCTACTAAATTGATCCAGTAATCTATGTTAAATATCCAAATTTCTTCCTAAAAAAAAGTAGTTGATAGCTCTATTTCTTATTAATGATTATAAAATATTAAATAAGAGAGTAGAACACATTATTTACACAGTAATGTACCCTTTCATCATTGAGTTTCATTTAGGGCATCCTCAAAAGATTATAAAGATCAAGTAACATATTTCATTCTCACAATAGAATATTAGATTATTATTTTTTGGTAGTCTAGACTAATCATAAACCCACGGGTTTCGTGACCTTGCATATGGAGTGCCTTAACAATGCTCCCCATCACCGACTGCTCTAGACCACGTGGGCCGAATATTAGATTATTTAAAAGATACTAAGCATCCATTTAAATAAATAACTAAAATTTATTTTTATATATAAATAATATGTGTTATATATATATATATATTTCCACATAAAATCATAATCTTTTATTAAGATATAAAAAGATACATAAATACATGCATAAGCATTTTACCATCCATCCATTATGAACAAAAAAATAAAATTAGTGTAATATCCCTTCCATAGAAATTGTGTGTGTATATATGTGTATGAAACAATTGACAAATTGCTGTAATAATTTTAATAAATTGAAATTATTTATTATGATAAATCGTTTGATGAATGGTGGATATCAAGAACCATATATCAAAATTGGTTGTGTAACTAATCTAATGAGTTATCTTATCGTGAATGGAGATACAATTTTTGCAGAGTGGGGTGACAATAGTTTGGTATAAGTGTTGCAAATTCATGGGGGACATATATCAAACCTTAGTTACTACACATTAGGAAATCTTGGTGGGAAGTGTGTGATCGAAACAATTGGGTCACTACTGGTTGAGCCTTGGCTAGTGGTGCAAAATCAAATTCGTAAGAACCCTAAGTAGTGTGTTATGTTTGTAAAGATCAAAGTATCAGTGCTCTGATGTCCAGGAAGCAACCCACCCGTTTTTTTTATGGTCAAATTTGGGAGCCATATTAATTAGAAATTGTTCATTAGGCTGGGCCGAGTGGCAGGCGGGAAAAGGGAAATCAAGTTAATCATCTAGGAAGCACTCAGAAAAAATGTTTTCAAAAGGGTCTGAGTGGGTTCAGTCCCTATAGTGGTCTTGGAATGACCATGCCGATGCCCTATCATGCCAACATGCCAACCTTGAGTTTTTCTAGTGGTTTGTTTTTGGGGCCTTCCTTTTAATTGTATCGAGAGAAAAATTGTTATGTCATCTTAGAGAGTGAGCTCTAGCGGAACTCAATAAAAACAATTATCAGTTGAAGGAATAAGAGACTCTTGGAAGCTATTGTGTGAGAAAAACCATTGGGAGGTGGGATCCTCATAAGAATTACATCCAAAAACCATTACGAAGGGTTTCATCCCATGAACTATCAGTTGTAACAACTAAGTAACCATGATTTTGTATATGTGTTTTGTTCAAGTTAACTTGTTTCTTCATAAAATATAGGCTAGCTTATTGCTTTCTTGAAAAAAAATGAATGCATGCGAACCCTACATAAAAGAATAAAGAAACTACATTATTTAGTTGGAAAAGATTTCAGGGATAAGAACCCATGCTCATTTTTCTTATAAGTTTATGTGTCGAATGCATAGAAGCAATGATTATTGGGCAGAAGGAATACACATGCTCAGAAAACATAACTAATGTATGCACAAAATAATATCAATTAAGTTAGTATTACTTCTTTTGGAAAAAGAATAGTTGTTTATGCACATAGATAATAATTCTTTTGCTAAGTTTCTTGGAAGGAACAAGTGTTTTTATGCATGAAATCCATGGTTGTTATGCTAGTTCTCTTTGGAAAACATATTTAGGCAAATGAAACTATAACCATGATGTTAGTTTTTTTTTAAAGAATATGGGTTATTATGTTAGTATTCTTTGAAAAATAATAAGAATATTGATGCATAGAGACATTAGTTGTCATGTTGATTAAATTTCAGGAAAAGAAGTATGTATTTTTTCACATAAGAAGAATAGATAATGATTTTAGACTTCGAGAGAAAGAAATACATGTTGCATGCAAAAAAGGATAGTTGATTGAGATAGATTTCTTGAAAAGAAATGCACTTTACATGCATAGAAAAGAATACTATTGAGATAGATTTCTTGGGAGAAAATGTAGCTTACACGCTATTATCCTCATGTATTCTACAATTTCACTAGGTGACTATGGATTTTCCACAATTAGCTAAAGATAGCATTCCTTGCATATCAGCTATCTTTAGAAATCTCACTGCCTTCATTATCCTCAATAAGCCTTTTCACTATATTTCATCTCCGCATTCTCAAAACACCTTCCTGCTCCTAAAATGACTCATATCTGGGGCTTAAATTCCCTTATTTTCATCATCTCCCCTACCCAAAGGCCTCATTTCACCTTTCTCTCCACTTTACTTTCAAAAAAACCCCTCTAAAACCCTCACCATTAGACCTTTCCTTTGTTTCATCAAAACAATGTAAAAGATCCTATTTTACAATGTTTAAAATCAAAATGTAAACCTATTGGGACCTTTTGTTTTACATTTAAAACTCTATTTTTAATATAAAGGCCCGACCTTTATGTTTTTAAACCGACCCCTTTATAAATGTTTAAACTCCCTGTTCAAATCTTCTTAAGCCCCTACCCGCATATGCTTAACCCACAACCATAAAACCTTGGCTCTATCCCAAAAGTAACCACATCCGCTTGTTTGATTAACCACTGGGCCCCACTCTTCACTAAACCCATGCTCCAATAATACCCCATCCCGTATCCGCCCGGGTCCTACCTGCTCCATCTCTCCCATCCCTCTAGACTCTTGACCACGTTGATCTCCTCCCTCGAGATCTAACGACCCATAACTAATGTCGCAATATTATGTGCGCTGGGGTTAGCGTTTTCAAAATGCGTGAAATAGGTGGTATTCCCTTGCCACATGGCGCTCACTGAGTGGAATCACACGCCTCCACCAAAAACGATTATCGCCTCTCCATTTATGCGAAAACTGCCCTCTCCGCTCCTGAAAACCACTTTCCCGCTTCGCACCAAAAACTCCATACAACCCTCCGATTTAAACAATCCAGAGCCCTATGGCTCTACGCCAAAGCGTAAACTGCAATTTACACCTCCACATCACTCTAAAAGCCCACAAAATCCTGAATAAACGCAAAAAAATCCTTCCCCACAGGATTTAAAGACTAGTTTTTTTTTGTTTTGTGTGCATTTTTAATGGAGGAAACATGAAAAACACATTCCAAAGGTCCAAAAAACATTTCAATGAATGTTCTGGGTGACGATCTAGAGATTTGTTTTATTTTTAAGGGGACCAAAGGGAAAATAACAAGCATAAACCCAATGAATCATGATCATTGGCGATTACTCAAACCCTCCAGTAGTATAAGAATGCCCTCTGCATAGAAAACACAGACGAAGGCACGGTGAGAAGGAAAAACAGTCAGAAGACCGTAGCAGTGAATATTAATGATCTAATCATATATCAAAGGACAAATCAAAAGGATTAGCGACAAAGCAGAGGTTAAAAGTGATGAGTACAGAAGCAAAGGTTAATGATTAAATCAAGAATTAAACACAAATCAAAAGATTAATCATAAACCAAGGATAAAGGCAGAAGCAAAGGAAAAGACAGTGAGGCAGACAATTAAATGATAAATCAAGTTTAAAGGCCTAAATAGAGGTGAAATGATAAACAGAGGCAGATAAAACACAAAGGCAGATTTGAATGACCAAACCCAAGCAATTACTTCTTCAAAGGACATATTTTGCCACCTACAACATGTTTTCTTTCAATAAAACATCAAAAAGTTATTACAAACAGTCAGAGATATTTTTCATCTACCTAGCAGTTATTGTAAAAGTTATTGAAAAATACTTAAAGTAAGATATTTCCCAAAGTTAGCTCAGAAGTTAAGTTAGGAGTTATTATTTTAGATAATCACTCTCAGATATTTTGCCTTGGGCCTTGCATGGTCTCAAAAGGTCAAAAATACATTAACTCTGTAATAAATGACATCTAAAACCATAGCTTAGGATCACCTCCTTATTTTGCAGATAAATACTGCATCTAAGCTTCATTTTTAGTGTTGGTTGGTTGGTTAGTTGACTAATTTTCTGTTGCTAAGCTAGTTGAGGACTACTACGTTGGATTTGAGAAAGCTCTGAGTTGTAGAGATCTATTGTACTGGAGTAATGTAACTGTTTTGAACATCAGTTATACATGTAGAAATTATACAATATGCATGTATATTACCGGACTCCCCTGATCTAACAAATTAACTTATGTTAAATACATAATCCTTCCACTTAATTCTTTGCGGAAATTAAATCTCCAATTGCAAAACACATATGAAGCAAATCAATCACACATAAACACAGTGGTTTAACGAGAAAGCTTAAAGCTAAAACCCTCAACTATCATATATTATGTATATCAATGGATCATGTAATAGTCTCATACAAAGCTTAGTACATCAAGCTCTCAGTACAATCAACAATCATTACACACTGTCATGCAGAAATTTGCATATCTATGCACCAATTTCTTGCCTCTTGACAGCCTGCCTCCACTGCGCAATCCCTGCTGAAGAAGATCCCTGAATGAATTCGACCTTGGCCTTACCTTGACTGTGCGATCCTCATTGGCATATATAGTGTGTGTCAGATGCATTGAATTCATCACTATAGTCACAACAGATAGTCCATCTCGCCCTTTCACCTATCTCTCCACTGGGTCTCCACTAGAACTGACATGCAAGTAGTTAGCTGTTGTATTTTTTCAATTGCAAGTGAGTCTCTAATTTTGAATTAATTAAATAATTAATTCACTAAACTCTCACTAGTGTATCTTCAGTTAGAACTAGATACAATTAGCACAACAGAGTTTAACTCACCTAACTGAGTTAAACTAAATAGCAACTCCCATAACTACTATTCCAACTCTGTCACAACTCTGCCACTTCAGTTCTAACTGAGTCCTCCATGCATGAGTCACCAACGTCCCTAGGAATTGCGTAATTCTTTCAGCCCACTGATTTGCCAAATATGTTCATTGAAATAAAGTGCTTAAAAAGAATAAGTTGATATTTATTGTCGTATTATTATTAAGGGTTAATAATAATCGATATGCATCTATTTTTAGACTAGTGATCTATAAATAGACTTCGCCCAATCTTCTAAAAATAGAATCTTATCTATTTTTCCAACTTGATCAACCATCTACAAATAGCATCCTGCAACTTATAAAATATGCTCACCATGTTGAAAAATAGACATACACCTAAAAATAGCCTATGGGCCCCACTTAGTGAAGGTGCTTAATTTTCACTAAGCTCATCATCTTGTTGAATCTCAATATTCCCTCTCAAAAAGATAGGGATTATCCTTCACCCCAATCTTGCCTCTATGGTATTTGAATCTTCTCTTGATGAGCACCTTCGTCAAAATATCTGCATCCTGATCTTTCGTAGGAATGTACTGGAGCAACATGATTTTCTACTACACACAATCTTTGATATGATGATACCTGATATCTATATGGTTAGATCTATCATGAAACACATGATTAATTAAGAGTTTAATGCAACTTTGATTATCACAATGTATCACTGTAGGATCTAAACGAGAACTGAACAAACCGATCAGGATCTTCCTCATCCAGATAGCCTCACATGTAGCTTGACTTGCTGCAATGTATTCTGCTTTGGCTAAAATGAGTGCCACAGATCTTTGTTTCCTGTTGTACCAAGAAACTATTGTAGATCCGATACTCAAAACCCCTCCTGATGTGCTCTTTCTGTCCGTTGGGCTGCCTACCCAATCTGCATCCGTGAAGCCATGAAACTTCACCTCATCCGTTTGTCTATACCATAATACATACTCAGATGTGCCCCTGAGATATCTCAGGACATGCTTGCTTCCCTTCCAAAAGAGTTTGGTAGGCTTAACCATCGCTTGACTAAGCTATTTCACTGCATAGCATATGTCTGGTCTTGTATGAGCGAACCCACAAACTGTCAATAGAAAGTAGCATCCACTACCTCTGTCGATGTAGCATCCTCTTTCCTCCAATTTCCTGGAAGAGGAGTATCCATGGGCTTGCAGTCTCACATGTGAAACTTACCAAGTATCTCCCGAGCATACTTGCCTTGAGACACAAATAGTTCACCTTCACGCTACCATATTTCCAATCTAAGGAAATAATGAAGGAGGCCTAAATCCTTCATCTCAAACTCCTTTGCAAGATCTTCCATGCATGAGTGTATCAACTGCTCATCAACCGTTAGTATTAAATAATCAACATAAATAACAATGATTAAAATCTTACCCTCCACCACAATTCGGTATAGGTTTGCATCTGCCTCACTCTTGGTGAAGCCAAGTCTAGTGAAATAATTGTCGAACCATGTGTACCAAGCACGGGGTGCTTGCTTCAGCCCATACAACAATATTTTGAGTCTACACACATGTAACTCGCTGCTGAAGATCTCAAATCCTTCAGGCTGCTTAGTGTACACTTCTTCCTCAATGATCCCATTAAGGAACGCAGTCTTCACATCCATCTGATGAATGTGCCAACCCATCTGCGCTGAGAGAGCAAGGATGGTCCTTATGGAAGAATATCGTGTGATAGGTGCAAAGGTTTCTTCATAATCAATCCCCTCGATCTATGAGAAGACCTGGGAAAAAAATCTTGCCTTATACTTCTCGACGCTCCCATCAGTAACTTTCTTTACCTGGTAGATCCATCTTGAACCTACCACGGATTTACCAACCAGCCTTGGAACAATCTCCCAAGCATTATTTCTGACAATGGAGTCATACTGCTCCACCATGGCATCTACCCATGTGGGCTCCTGCGCTGCTTCCTCAAAGGAAGATGGCTCTGTCACGATACACTTGCTCATGAGAGCCATGTATCCAGTGAATCGGTTAGGTGACTGTCTATGTCTGTGTTGTGATGTAGGGACTCCTACATTCTGTGCCGCATCAAGCTTCAGCCTCTCAGCTTCTATGGTACACCTTCTACCTATTCTGATGTTTGGCTCTGCGAGAGTGGACTCCACTCCATGATCCTTCTCCTGTGGCTGATCCACATATTGAGGCTCATCTTTCGGAACAAGACATTCCTCCTCTGCATGCAAGTGTAGCTCCCTCTCAATCGACAACTTCATGGCTTTCTCCTCATTGAATTTTATATCCCGTCGCACCATAGTCATCCGACTGTTTGGCCAATACACACGATAATTATGGGGTGTTTCTGTGTACCCCACAAATATCCCAACTTCTGCAGTCGGCTCCAACTTCATCCTAGCATCCTTTGTCACATGAATGTAAACATATGAGCCAAAAATATTCAAATGAGAAATATCAAGCTTCTTACTAGTAAAAGTTTCTTCTGGTGTACTCATGCCAAGTACTCTACGAGGACAACGGTTTTGCACATAAACCGCAGTGTTGCATGCTTCCGCCCAAAAGTGCATTGGTAGGCCCTGGTCATGCAGCATAGCTCATGCAACACCCAAGATCGTTCTGTTCTTCCTCTTCATGACCCCATTCTGATGTGGGTTATGAGGCGCTATGAGTTCTCTTCGAATTCCTTCTTTGCTACAGAAGTCTTTGAATTTTTTCGAGATATATTCACCACCATTATCGCTCCGTAGAGCCTTCACTTGCTTCCCTAACTCCTTCTTCACCAATGCTTTAAACTCACAGAACTTTGAGAATGTTTCACTCTTCTTCTACATGAAGAATATCCAGCATCTACAAGAATAGTCATCAACAAATATAACATAATACTTGTGTTTTGTTGTTGAAACAACCGAGAAAGGTCCACACACATCTGTGTGAATTCTCTCCAGGATCACCGAAGCACGGTTCTCCTTCTCATGAAAGGTGGTCTTCACAAACTTACCCATAGTACATCCCTTGCAGTGATTTGACTGCGCAAGAGTACCCTTGGGAAGTCCAGTACAAATATGCTGCAAAAGTTTCAAGACACCATGTTGAAGATGGCCCAATCTCCTGTGCCATAATTCGCCCTCATCCTGGCTCGCCACTTCTTCTTCTTTTCCCATCATTGCAACGCAACCATCTACCTCTTGCTTGTAGAGATTCTTAACTCGAATCCCTATCCTCTTGGTTTGACCCATTTTTTTATGTCTTAGGAAGGCTTTTCCCTTGCTGAAAACAATGTCATAGCCTCTGTAATCCAACATCGCGACCGAGACCAAGTTCTTCTTCAGACCTGGAACATGCATAACATATTTCAACATAAATGGTTTACCTGAATCCCTCTCAAAGGTAATGGCTCCAATGCTGGTCACACTGTATCTACCATCGTTTCCCATCTCTATATGCATTTGGAGATATTTCTCCTCCAAGTCACTAAACAACTCCTTGTCTCCCGTCATGTGGAAGGAAGCACCATTATCAAGATACCACGCTGATCCCATTGCACTTGAAACCAAGCATGCGATCAAAGAGAAATCAGGTTTAAATTGTGAGGCTAAGGCCTCACCCGCTGCAGCTCCAGAAACCTTCTTGTACTTCTTTTTTTGTAGGAATTTAGGGGCGAGATGCCCATGTTCGTGATAGTGAAAACACTTCACTTTGGACAAATCCAGCTTCTTTCCTTTAGCCTCGGATTTTGGATGGGATTTATTCCCCTTCCCTTTCCTTGCTTTGGCAACCAAACCACAATTCTCTTCATCATCATTCTTCTATGAAGAGCCATCCTTGGTACTTTGCCTTATCTCCTCCTACACTAGATCCAACCAAAGTTGCTGCCAATCCGACAATTTCTCCCATCCATTGACAAAGTCCTGATAACTGTGCCAACTCTTCGGTAAGTGAAGGAGAGCCAAGATCACCAATTCATCATCCGAAACTGTGATTCCCACACTCCCCATCTCATCCCTACATTGGAAAAACTTCGTGAGATATTTTGGAATACTGTCGCCAACTTCCTATGGTCACTGCTGCTTTGGAAAAGATCTGTCAAAGCCTTCCACATTGCAAATGGAGTGGCTTTCCCATGAATTCTTGAAACAATATGGTCCTTCACACCTTCCAACAAAATTGTTCTTGTCTTCGCTACCTTCTTTTGTCATGCGTCATGTAATGCAACATCTCTAGAAGTAGGCTTAGGAACATCCCTATCGATGAACTCCTTCAGACCATTATCTTCAAGCACCGCCTTCATCCTGTCCTTCCAAGCTTTGCAGTTCGAGCTACCCTCAAGGGAATACTCCAACCGCAACCCATTGAAATCCATTTCAATGAATACTCAACTGTCGCACCAAGAAATTTCTGCAGCAAATTCGAATTGTCCACCAGCACAAAAAACTCAACATCGCTTCAAGATTGCAATCTCCAGTGATTAACACTCCTCCGATACCATGTAGAAATTATACAATATGCATGTATATTACTGGACTCCCTTGATCTAACAAATTAACTTATGTTAAATACATAATCCTTCCACTTAATTCTTCGCGGAAATTAAATCGCCAATTGCAAAACACATATGAAGCAAATCAATCGCACATAAACATAGTTGTTTAAAGGGAAAGATTAAAGCTAGAAACCCCAACTATCATATATTATGTATATCAATGGATCATGTAATAATATCATACAAATTTTAGTACATCAAGCTCTCAGTACAATCAACAATCATTACACACTGTCATGCAAAAATTTGCATATCTATGCACCAATTTCTTGCCTCATGACAGCCTGCCTCCACTGTGAAATCCCTGCTAAATAATATCCCTAAATGAATTCGACCTTGGCTTTGACTTGACTGCGCAATCCTCATTGGCATCTCCAATGTGTGTCAGATGCATTGAATGCATCACTATAGTCACAACAGATAGTCAATTTCACCCGTTTACCTATCTCTCCACTGGGTCTCCACTGGAACTGACATGCAAGTAGTTAACTGTTGTATTTGTTCAATTGCAAGTGAGTCTCTAGTTGTGAATTAATTAAATAATTAATTCACTAAAATCTAACTAGTGTATCTTCAGTTAGAACTAGATACAACTAGCAAAATTGAGTTTAACTCACTTAACTGAGTTAAACTAAATAACAACTCCCATAACTACTCTTCCAACTCTGTCACAACTCTGCCACTTCAGTTATAATTGAGTCCTCCATGCATGAGTCACCAATGACCCTAGGAATTGCGTAATTCCTTCAGCCCACTGATTTCCCAAATATGTTCACTGAAATAAAGTGCTCCAAGAGAATAAGTTGATATTTATTGTCATATTATTATTAAGGGCTAATAAAAATTGACATGCATGATCCAAGTGGATATTGGTGGTCACCCACCTATTCCACTTGGGGCCCCACCATTGTCTCTTTCGGTTTTTCAGTTTCGGCACAACTTACTATTTTTAGCAGTTTTTCGAGTCCTGAACTTCCAGAGCCGTTTTGAGGCCGTAAACGACGTTTTTTGGGAAAACAGGGAGCAACATGGGTCCATGGACTGATCTTGCTCACTTGCAATTTGTATTCCTCGGATAGATATTTCTAATGAAGTATGGTACACATCAAACGGAGATCGTATGCCAAAGTTACATCCCCGGGAAGTTGAAACACCAATTTACCCAAACGGGGCCCATAGTTTTGGCGCTTCATCTCCTAGGGTTAGGGTTTTGGTTGTTAGGATTTCCCATTGTTTCTAAATAATAAATAGGCCCTCGAGCCTCATTGTAACTTATTTCAGAGGCCTGTAGCCGCCACATCTCTTCTCAGAGATAGCTACCAGTGCCCTAGCTAGTTTTATTTCCATTATGTCTATAAGCAAATTTCAGTGCTTTGATATTAATGAAATGAAGTGTTATTCCACTGCATCTTTGTATTTATGGCTATATGTGTATTCTGTTGCGTTCCTGCATAAATCCGGATCAGTGGTATCAGAATGTTTTGCTTTTTCTCTATCCTTCTTTGCATGTCCCCAACGAGGTCGGGGTATAAGGAGTTAGGGCTGGATCTGGTGGAACCTTTGCAAGATCAGCCTCGCAAACCCCAACGGGCGCCCATGGGGGACGAAAAGAAAGATGAGGGAGCATGAAATCCTATCAAAATATTACTCGAGGAGGCCCTCGAAAAAAAAAGGAATGCGATGATGGATAACTTTGCCCAAATCCTTCAACATCTGCCCACTGGCGGCGCATCTGCATCCAACAGCCACTCTGGAGGTGCAACTCCTTTTAAGGTACAAGTAAATTTTGACATTCCCATATTTGAGGTTCAAATAGATGCAAATGCCATAGATAGATGTTTGAATCTATTAGAAGTATATTTCTCAGTTCATGACTTTTCCGATAGGGAGAAGATTATTTTTGCACTCCTCAAAGCTGCCCCCCATGTCAAGGACTGGTGGGAAACCCACTGTGAGAAAAAGGATGAGACAAAACCCTCTCTGTTCTCGGCTGTACCCACTTGGAATTCTTTCCGAGATGCCATCAAGGAACAATACTATCTCATGGGGAGCTATGAGGACAAGTACATACAATGGACTACGTTGTGACAACAAAGGGATCAAGATGTGCATGAGCTGACGAATCTGTTCCATACCCTGTGCACCAAGTTGGGTATCAAAGATTCAAAGAAACATCTGTTGCTAAAGTATCACAGTTGTCTGCACATATACATTCAGGAGGAAATGGAGTTCCTCGACATCTCCTTGCTTGGTACGACATACTGGTATGCTGCCAAGATTAAGCAGAAATTCAAGCAGAAGAAGCGAGACTTTGGCTTTGCAAATCAAAATCAAGGGAAAGGTGCTCCCAAACCGCAGAACAAAGGACAGAGCCAAGGCATGGTGATTCAAGACAACCTGTCGAAGCCACAAGCAAAGAACAACACTGCAAAGCCAAAGAAGGACACGGGAAAGTGGTGTGAGTTCCATAAGAGCTCCACTCACAACACAAGTGAGTGTCGAGCCAAGCAATCGCTGGTGGCCGAGATGAGGGCTTCTGAGTCAGATGCATGCTTCGACTCTGAATCAAAACCTGACAAGGGGAATGACAAAGGGAAACAGATTATTGATGTGGAACCCAATGCCACTGTTGCCACTACGAAGCTCCAGAAGGAGGAAGTGGAAGATCCAGAGGAGGAGGAACGTCTCTTCCACTCCCAGATGTGGGTAAAGGGATCCCCGGTATAGTTCATTATCGATAATGGCAGCCAAAAGAACCTCATTTCAGCAGATGCTGTGAAGAGGTTGGGCTTGCTGACCACAGCTCACCCACATCCATACACCATCGGGTGGCTTCACTAAGGACGAGATCTCTGCGTCAGCCAGCAGTGTCGCCTTCCCTATAGCATCAAGCCCTTCATGGATGAGGTATTATGTGACGCTTCTCCTATTGATGTTTCTGATAGGAAAACCATACTTGTGGAAGCGTCATGGTGTGTATGAGTCTCGGCCTCGCTGTTATTGTTACTTTGGGAAATAAGTTGTACAGGATACCAGAGGTATCACCTCCTGCCACTATCTCTTTGGTTACTGCAAAACAATGCAGTAAGCTCATTTACCAAACTAGGAAATTTGTTTTCCTGATGATCTGCCCCCAGGGCAAGAAGAAGACTATGGCCACAACCTCTAGATGGGGCTCCTCTGCACGACAACAAAAAATGGATAAGGTTGTGGACGAGTACGGGGACATCTTCACCTCACCCATAGGGGTTCCTCTGCACTGTCAAGTCAAGCATCCGATTGATCTGACCCCAGGTGCGCTGCTACCCAATGGACCGATCTATCCCCGCTCTATTCTGGAGAACGATAAAATCAAGAGGCAGATTCAGGAGATGCTGCAGAAAGGTCACATCTGACCAATTTCATCACCCTGTGGGAGCCCGATCATGTTGGTAGAGAAGAAGGATGGGACGTGGAGACTTTGTATTGACTATCGGGTGCTAAACAAGATCACTGTCCGAAATAGGTACCTGATCCCACGGATTGATGACCTTCTAGACCAACTCAAAGGTGCAAAATATTTCAGCAAGATCGACTTGAAGTCTGGGTATCACCAGGTACCAATTGAACCCTCCGATGTGTGGAAGACTGCCTTTAACGCCAAGGAAGGCCTTTTTGAATGGCTAGTCATGCCTTTCGGGTTGACGAATGCTCCCACAACCTTCATGAGGATGATGGACGACATCTTGCAGCCATTCACCAACTCATTTGTAGTGGTGTACTTGGATGACATTCTGATCTTCAGCCAGACTTGGGAAGAGCACCTTCACCACATCCGACAAGTCCTCCAAACACTGCGGCAACACAAGTTGTGTGCCAATTTGGAGAAGTGCACTTTTGGCATGACACAGATCGTTTACATCCTCAGCCAGACTTGGGAAGAGCACCTTCACCACATCCGACAAGTCCTCCAAACACTGCGGCAACACAAGTTGTGTGCCAATTTGGAGAAGTGCACTTTTGGAATGACCCAGGTTCAATATTTGGGTTACATTATTGATGAAAGGGGGGTGCATGTGGATCTAGCCAAGATCCAAGTCATTCAGGATTGGCCAGCCCCAACCACTATAACAGAGCTTCGTAGCTTTCTGGGTCTTGCTAATTTCTACTGTAGGTTCATGTTGGGATTCTCTCATATCACTTGGCCCTTGAGTCAAGTCACCAAGGGAGGAGTGAGAGAAAAATTCTTTTGGTCAGAACCTCAACAGAAGGCATTCACAGAATTGAAAAAACACCTCTGTTCTTCCCCAGTGCTCACATTACCAGACTTGCAACAGCCATTTGAGATCGAGACAGATGCCTCTGACTATGCTATTGGGGCATTTCTTACTTAACAGGGACATCGAGTGGCATATCACAGTGAGACATTGTCTGACACAGTTCGCAAGTATCCCACTTATGACAAAGAAATGTATTCCATTGTGCAAGCTTATTGACAATGGAAGCATTACATTTTGGGGAAGGAAACAATCATCTACACAGACCATCGGCCCTTGCAGTTCATACAGACACAAGGGAAGTTGCAGAATGATTGCCATCAGAAGTGGTCCACATATCTGCAACAGTTTCATTTGAACATCAAGTACAAGAAGGGTAGCATCAATAATGTTGCAGACTGCCTCAGCCGACCACCGATCGTGGCACTCACCACTGTTCTCAACTCTTGTGCGCACGAGACTTCTGATTGGCCACTTCTCTACGAGAGTGACCCAGAATTCAACCACACTTACAAGGCACTCTTGGGGGGTACGCAAGTTTCAAATTTTCACCTCCAAGATGCACTTTTATGTCACCTGGGACACCTTTGTGTTCCTTCAAGCGAGCGTGCCAAGATGATATGGGAAGCACACTACAGTCGAGTCGCTGGGCATTTCGGGGTTGAGAAAACAGTAGCAGTATTGCAGAAGTATTTCTATTGGCCGAACCTTCAAAAGGATGTCGGGAAGCACATCAGATCCTGCACTGCTTGTGCCATTTCCAAACCCACCATCAAGAAGCAAGGCCTATAAACTTCGCTACCTACCCCTAGTCAACCTTGGGAATCCATCTCCATGGATTACATGTCGGGCCTACCTTCTACTAAGCATGGAAATGACTGTGTTTTCATGGTCATAGACAGATTCTCGAAGATGGCCATTGTGGCAGCCTGCAAGAAGAATATCACAGCAGAAGCCACGCTAAACTCTTCTTTGAACGAGTGTGGGTGCACTTTGGTATCCCACAGTCTATCATATCAGATTGGGATAGCAGGTTCCTCTGCACATTTTGGTCCAACCTCTAGTCAATGTTGGACACCAAGCTCACCAAGTCCACAGCTTTCCATCCCCAAATAGATGGCTAGACAGAGGTCATCAACAGAATGATTGTACACATTCTGCGCATGTACAATTCAAAGCATCCACGCACATGGGACGAGAGCCTCCCCTATGTACAACATAGTTATAACCGAGCTCTCCACAGTTCAATCGACCATAGCCCCTTTCAGGTGGGATTGGGATTCTAGCCACTATGTCCCATTGACATAGCCATGCCATTTGTGGCTACTCAGGACGATTCGGCTCATGCCCAGTCTGAAGTTGACAAAGAAAATAGCTTCATCAAGCGCATTCAACACATCTACCAATAGGTTCATGATATATTGGACAAAGCCAATGCCAAGTACAAGCAACAGCATGATCAACACCGGGTGCCACACAACTTCTAGGTGGGCGAAAAAGTATGACTACATTTGCAGAAGGAGTGCCTCATTGGACCCCACCGCAAGCTTCGCCCGCTGCGATACGGGCCATACACCATCACCAAGGCTGTAGGGAACAATGCCTTCGAGCTCAGTATTCCACCATTCCTTGGTCTGCACCCAGTCTTCAATGTGGATCGCCTTCGTCCTTACTTCCCACCTCTACTGGACACCTCGGACATTGCAGAACAACTCACACCAATAGAGTTAAATCCAGACTCCATGGAACAGGCCACCACAAATTGTATCATGGACATGCAAATCAAGAACACTCACCAGCAGAAGATCCAACTATGTCAGGTTGTCAAAGCTGGCCAACTCCTGCACCAAGGAAAGTGGTTCACCAGGGACCAAGTTCAGCAGAAATTTCCTCATCTCATGGAGGAACTTAACGCAATGGGGACCATTTCTTCCTAAGGGGGGAGGAATGATCCAATTGGATATTGGTGGTCACCCATCGATTCCACTTGGGGCCCCACCATTGTCTCTTTCAGTTTTTCAGTTTCGGCACAACTTACTATTTTTAGTATTTTTTTGGGTCCTGAACTTCCGAAACCATTTTGAGGCCTTAAACGACATTTTTGGGGAAAAAGGGGAGCAACATGGGGCCACTAACTAATTTTTCTTACTCAAAATTTTTATTCCTCGGATAGATCTTTCTAATGAGGTATGGTACGTGTCAAACGGAGATCGTATGCCAAAGTTACGTCCCCAAGAAGTTGAAACACCAATTTACCCAAACGGGGCCCATAGTTTTGGCGCTTCATCTCCTAGGGTTAGGGTTTTGGTTGTTTAGGATTTCCCATTGTTTCTAAATAATAAATAGGCCCTCAAGCCTCATTTTAACTCAGTTCAGAGGCCTGTAGTTGCCAAATCTCTTCTCAGAGATAGCTACTAGCGCCCTAGCTAGTTTTATTTCCATTTTGTCTGTAAGCAAATTTCAGTGCTTTGATATTAATGAAATGAAGTGTTATTTCCGCTGCATCTATGTATTTATGGTTATATGTTTATTCTGTTGCGTTCCTGCATAAATCCAGATCAATGCATCTATTTTTAGATTAGTGATCTATAAATAGACTTCGCCTAATCTTCTAAAAATAGAATCTCATCTATTTTTCTAATTTGATCAACCATCTATAAATAACATCCTGCAACTTATAGAATATGCTCACCATGTCTAAAAATAGACATACACATAAAAATAGCCTGCGGGCCCCACTTAATGAAGGTACTTAATTTTCACTAAGCTCATCATCTTATTGAATCTCAACAATATAAGCACGTTCACAGTATTCTTGAGCTATGTTAATGGTGAAGTTTTCCTTCTTTGTCATTGTTTCCTTCTGCTTTCCATTATGTCCATTATTTCTCTGATAAAAGAACATAAATTTTAGAGTAATATATGTTGTGTTGGCACCCTATTTCTGTTTGCATTTTTTATCTTAATGTTTTCCTCTGCAAGGTCTGATTGGAGAATTCTTAGTTTCTCTTTGCTTCCACCTAGCTTATTGTCTTGGAAATGATTTAATAGAGTCAAGCCATAGAAGTCTATGGTAAGCCTTGTCTTTTGGTGTAGCTTGAAACATTGTTTTTAAGGCCTTGCTTTGAATTATACTTAGTAGAGTCTAAACCATGGAAGTCTCTGGTATGCCCTATCCTCTGGTCTGCCTCAAACTATTGCTTTGAAGGTCTTTAGAGTGTTTAGTTAAAGAAGATAGGTTTAGCTTTCTCTTTAGCTGCACTCATTGTTATCTTAAATGTGTTCTTTGTCTGAAAGTAATTCTAGGATTGTTGGATTTTTGTCTTAAAGATTTGCTTATTAAAGTTTGGCCAAATAATTCTATGCTGTGCCGTGTCCTTTGGTTTGCCTCAAATAGTTACCTAAAAGGATTTTCTTGTTGAAGTAGAATTAAAAGATTCTTAACTGACTTTTAGTTTTGCTGCCTTCACAACTCATTGTTATTTCATATCACATCTAATCTAAGAGATCCACTTGATATAGTTAGCTTTCCCTATGAAAACCCTTACAGATTTGATGAATAATTAAATCCTTTTATGAATCCATAGCCCAATGGATTGATATTTCTCATAGTCTATCTATTCAGCGGAAACACTCCTTCAACTAATTACACCATTGATCTATCAATCTATCAATCAATCAATCAAAACAAACAAGTCCTTAGAACTTAATAACTAGCCTAACATCATAAACAAGAGCACAAGGACATATCATCTATAAACAATTACATAGAGAGATCCCTCTCTGAATCCAGGAGGGCTAGGTCCTAGGATTCCAAAGTGGTTTTGATGTGTTTCCCTACAACGTTTTTTCTTGCCAATCTTGCAAATCACGGGAAGCCAACATAGTGGCGACCATACTAGGGATATTGAGTAATAAACAACAAAATATAAACTCAAAAAACTCAAAAACCTCATTTTAAACTTAGATGAATCAAGTGTTAGCCAAGAATGGTACTTGGTTGTTGATGGTGGATAAAAACCAGCCATAAAACAAGTAAAAACCCTCCACCTAGTGACTCCACTGGTTTTTAGTAGGCTTGTTGATTCCATTGGTTTTCCATAGACTCCACTGGGAAACTTATTTTACCATCACAACATCAAAAGAACCCAGTCAAGAATACTTTGTGGATCAATTATTTCTTTCACAGATTAGTTTTTCCTTTAAGACTGCTATAAAATTTCAACCCTTTCTAATTTTTGGGTCCAAAGTCCTGGCTTCTAGAAGAATTCATACCAGATCCCATCCCAACCCAAACCCTCCTGCAATAGTTGATAATCCTGAAGAAAGCTTGTCTAGGACTAGATCTCAGAATTGGACAACCCAAAAAGTTTTAGACACATCCACCCTACAAAAGAATTTTGTTGTACTAACTTCATCCCCCATTGTTCACCTTCTTCCATTTAACCCTGCACCTCCTTTTGTAAACCCTCCACTTGTTAACCCTCCATTGTTTCCATAACCACATATCATGGAAACATGGTATGCTCCCCTAGTTCTAGCACAACCTTTAGTTGTTCTACCACAGGACTATTAGTCCAAGATTCCCTTATATGATGCTAGTAGTTCTACTACTACTCAACAACATGTGGACAGAATGAATGACTACTTTGACAGACAAGAAAAAGATGATGAAACTATTAAAATTAGAATGTTTGCTCAAAGCTTAGGGGGAGAAGTAAGAAAATGGTTTAAGGGCTTAACCCCTAATAGCATAAATGACCTCCCTTCTTTTCATGAATTATTCTTAAAAAATGGAAAGTCAAGAAGAACCCTCTCCAAATCTTAACAGAGTATGAAAACATTAAGAGAAATGTTGGAGAAGGTGTTCAGGAATATTGCACTAGGTTCAATAGTGTATATAATGCCCTTCCTGTACACATGAAACCTCCATAAGGTCTAGATATTATGAAATTCCCTAATGGATTTGATCCAAAAATAGCCTACCAATTAAGAGAAAGAGAACCCCTCACCTTAGAATACATGCATAGGGGAGAAGTAAGTGTAGAAGCCAATCTGATTGCTAAGAGAGCTAGAATGAAGAACGAAAAAAGAGTCACATATAGGGAAGAATTTGCACCCTCCACATCTGATACAAAGATTGATAACTTAGTCAAAACCATGGAGAGGATGATGGAGAGGATGAATGTAAATGAGAGAGATTATCCTAGATAAAAACAAATAACTCCTCAAAACATAAATCAAAATCAGAACCAAAACCAGAACTTTAGGAGAAACCCCCCTCAAATTAGACAAAGAGGTCCTGATCAACAAATCAGACCTCCTTTCCAAGAAAACTATGCTGATGAGGATGAGGGGGTAATCGAAGAAACAGAGGAAAACCACATTAATTTAATGGGAGTGAATAATGGGGATACTGTTTTCCTCACTAAGGAATAACAAGGCATATTTGCACCAAATGAGGAAGAAAGCATAGAATCTGAAGACTACAAACAAGGCTTTGAAAATTCCATCATGGAATTACATAGATAGTATAACCTCAGAAGCAAGAAAAACCAAGACACTCTCAAGAGAAAGACCTCTGAAATTTCTGCTAGGAAGAACTCTGAAAACATTCCTAAAAAGACAACATAAAATGAAAACATAGTGGCTGAAAGTTCTGATAAAAACAAAAAGAAAAACAACAAACCTAGTCCCGAACACAGTGGTAACCAAAGCAGCACTAGCAACATAGCTAGTGCTCCTAATAAAACTGTTTTAACAGAGTTTCCTAATAAAAACCAACAAGCTGAAATTGCTGTGAAAACTATGTCTGAAAGGGCTGATTTGAGCATTTCCAAAATTCAGACACCTTTCATTATAGAGAATGAAATTTTCAAGATTAAAATCTCTATTCCTCTTACTGAATTGGTCACTCAAAATGTATATAGATCCCAACTTTTTAAAGATTTAAACATAGGAGGAAATGCTAATTCTGTGAATTTAAATGATGACAAACCTGAACTTCTATTTGGACTAGAAGTAGAAGGGAAATTTCAAGAGGGAGGTGTTCCTCCATTTTATGTTAGTTTAAACATCCATGACAAAATTATTCATAATGCCATGTTAGATTCAGGGGCTTCACACAACCTCATGCCAAAGGTAGTAGTGAAAGATTAGGCCTTGAAATAACTAGACCATACAAATATTTATACTCTTTTGATTCCAGTAGAGTTAAATGTCTAGCTTAATCAAATATTTGTATGTCAACTTAGCACAAATACCAACCAAGAGCCTAGTAATGGATATTGTAGTGGCTGATATTCCTCCTAAATATGGCATGCTCCTTTTAAGATCATGGGGTACTAAACTCCAAGGTACCCTACAAATGGACATGACCTATGCTACCATCCCTGTCTTTAGTAAACCAAGAAGACTATATAGGGAAACCCACATGAAATACATGGTTAGCAGTGAGGAAAAGCTAGACAACTCCCCTCTTTATTCTATTCACACTGATCTTGATTCATTTATCCTCTACAATGATGAAAATGTTAATGAACAAGTAGCAGAAAATGGGAAAACAACTGTAGAAGAAGAGGAAAAAGAGAAGGAACAACCAAAACAATTTGCCCAAATAGAATATAATAACAAAAATAGTGGAGACCATATGGAACAAAACAATGACGAACATAGTGCAGACCCTAAAGAACAACATGGTAAACAACATAGTGGCAACCACTATAAACAACATAATGGTGACAACAATGATCAACTCAATGACAAATCTGAAATTGAATCTCTTTGGAGTATGGTTTTTGATGGGTCTTGTAGCAAAACTAGTTCAGGAGAAGGCATATGGGTGCATCATGCAAAAGGCCATTCATACAAGCTAAACTTTCAATGCACAAATAACATAGCTGAATATGAGGCATTCCTCCTAGGACTACAATTACTGAAGAAATTCAGAGCCAGGAGGATAACTGTCCATGGAGATTCTGAGTTAGTTATTAGGCAAATCAATGGAGAATACACAACCAAGCATCCAAGACTGAAAGCATATAGAGATTATGCCATTGACCTCTTGAAAACATTCATAGAATATGACCTTACCTTTGTCCCTAGAAATCAAAACATTCTTGCCAATGGCCTAGCCTTTGCAGCCAGCATATGTCAAAAACATTACCATAGCAAACAATACACAGTCCAAGTCAAATATAGATCAGCAATTCCTGACAACATAAAATATTGGCACATTTTTGAAGGAGATAAACAAATAGAAGATTTCCTGTAGTCCATAAATGAGTTTGAAATGCCAAGTTTAGACTGAGAGTATGAATAATATTTCTCTGTCGAGGAACAATCTTACAAAGAAGAACCTCATGATAATATTAATATAAATCTGTTAACAAAAGAACACACACATAAAACTGAACTGTGCACAAATTTAGAGGAATAAGACTTTGAAGCGCTGCAGCCCAATAATGATAACTTGCTAAAGGGACTAGTTCCTCTAGAAGAATTGTTTGACTTTAATGATGTTTCCAAGAAGCCAAAAATGGAACCCACTAAAGCTGAAATAGAAGAATGCAATATAGATAGTGAACAAAAATGCAAAATGATCTAACTATCCAAAACACTGCCTACTCATATAAAACATAAATATCTTGAGTTTTTTAGAGAATTTACAGATGTTTTTGCTTGGAGTTATGAAGATTTAAAGTCATATGATACAAAGATAATTCAGCATAAGATCCCTCTCAAAGAAACCTAGAAGCCCTTTAAACATAAATTGCACAGAATAAACCCTATGCAACTACCCCTGGTTGAGAAAGAAATTAAGAAAATATATGATGCTAGAATAATAGTCCCTCTGAGATACTCTGAATGGGTTTCGAATCTTGTATCAGTGAGGAAGAAAACATGAGAAATTAGGATATGCATAGACTTCAGAAATTTAAACAAAGCCTCCTTTAAAAACAACTACCCTTTACCAAAAATGGATCACATCTTACAAAGGGTAGTGGGTTCTAAAAGAATTTCTTTGCTAGATGGCTTTTTAGGATACAATCAGGTGATGGTACGCCCAGATGATCAACACAAGACAACTTTCACTACATCCTGGGGCACCTTCATGTATGTTAAAATGCCTTTTGGGTTAAAGAATGCTGGTGCCACCTTTCAAAAGCAGATGAAGAACACCTAGCTCACTTAAGAAAGGTCTTTAAAAAATGTAGAAAGTATGGTTTATCTTTGAATCCCAAGAAAACTTTGTTTTGCCTTCAAGAAGGTAAGCTTTTAAGCCATATCATATATGAAGAAGGGATCAATATTGACCCAAAATGGATTGAAGGAATATTGCAAATCAGCCATCCAAGAAACATCAATGAGCTGCAATATTTCATTGCAAAGATAAATTTCTTAAGAAGGTTCATCCCAAACCTTGCAGAACTCCTAAGAAACATTACAAACATGTTGAAAAGAGAAATAGGAGTTAAATGGACCATAGAAGCAAAGAAATCCTTTGAAATGGTAAAACAAGAACTTACCCAAACACTAGTTCTAATTACCTTGATTTTACCAAAGACTTCTTCATTTTCTCCTTTGCATCAGAACATACAAATGTTGCTGTCCTATTACAGAAAAAATATGTAAAGGCAGGAACAACCCATTGCATTTTTCAGCAAGGCATTAAGAGATGCACCTTTGAAATACAACATAATGGAGAAACAATCTTTTTCCTTAATCAAGGCATTAAAAGATTTCAGAGTTTACATTTTGCACTCACACATAATTTCACTTGTGCCTCACACAGTGGTAAAAGACATCTTAACACAAGATCCTCAAGGCAGAAGGGGTAAGTGGATTGCTGTTATCTTAGAATATGATCTAGAAATCAAGCCCACTAAATTAATCAAAGGACAAGGATTGGCTAAACTCATGGTTGAAACAAACTTTCAAGCATTGGACATGAATAAGATTGATGCATTAGATGAACAGGAGGAGTTTGCAACTCCACTTATTGAAGAATAATTTTTTAATTCATCTTGGTATGCTGATATTTTATATGTTCTTTTTAATCTTAATTTCCCTCCTGGTTTGTCCAAAACAAAGGCTAGATTCTTAAAGTTCAAGGTTTTAAACTAATGAATTATAGATAAAATTTTATATTGGAAAAATGCTAGTGGTATATTGCTTAAATGTTTGCCTGAGAATGATGCAGATAAGATCAAGCATGGGTTTCATGAAGGAGAATGTGGAGGCCACCTCTATTGGAAAAATACTATCAAAAAAATCCTTAGAGATGGTTACTATTGACCCACCCTCTTTCAAAACATCCATAAAATGGTAATTTCCTGTCATAAGTGCCAAATCTTTGAAGGCAAAAGAAAATTTCTACCATTAACTTTGCATCCTATCTCCGTTGAAGCTCTTTTTTAATAATGGGGCCTAGATTTTATTGGAGAAATCCATCTTGCCTCCTCTGCCCAACACAAATGGATCCTCACTACAATTGACTACTTTACAAAATTGATAGATTCCATCCCTTCTAGAACTGACACAGACTCAGTAATGATCAAATTCCTTGAAAACCACATTTTGTCTAGATTTGGCTGTCCTAGAAAGATTATCACTGACAATGCTGCTGCTTTTAGGTCCAAGAAAATGGTGGAATTTTGCCACAAATATCAGATTACATTGGGCCATTTTACAACTTATTACCCTCAAGGTAATGGGTTGGCAGAATCCTCAAACAAATGTTTGGTGAACATCATCAATTTTTTTTTGAAGAGAACAAAAAATCATGGCACAACAAACTAGTACATGCACTATCGGTAGACAGATTAACTAATAAAAAATAAATTGGAATGTCTCCCTATCAAATAGTTTGATCCAGTTGGATATCAGTGGCCACCCACCTATTCCATTTGAACCCACACCATCAATTCTCGCAGCTTTTCACATTCAGGACAACTTACTATTTTTAGCAGGTTTTCGGGTCCTGCACTCCTGAAGCCATTTTGGGGCCTTAATGATCCAGATGGATATTGGTGGCCACCCACCTATTCCATTTGAACCCACACCATCAGTTTTTTCAGTTTCTAAGTTGTAGCACAACTTACTATTTTTAGCAGTTTTTTGGGTCCTCAACTTTCAGAGCTGTTTTGAGGCCCTAAACCACATTTTTTGGGAAACTGGGAGAGACATGGGTCCATCAATCAAGGTTGCCCACATTGAAATTTTTTCTCAGATAGATCTTTCTAACGAGGTATGATATGCGTCGAACGGAGATAGTATGCCTAAGTTACGTCCCTGGGAAGTTGAAACACCAATTTACCTAAACGGGGCCCATAGTTTTGGAGCTTCATCTCCTAGGGTTAGGTTTTGGACGTTTAGAGTTATATATTGTTTCTTAATAATAAATAGGCCCTCAAGCTTCATTTTAAAACAGTTCAGAGGCTTGTAGCCACCACATCTCTTCTCAGAGATAAGCTACTAGCGCCCTAGCTAGTTTATTTCCATTCTGTCTGCAAGCAAATTTCAGTTCTTTGATATTAATGAAATGAAGTGTTATTTCCACTGCATATTTATATTTATGGTTATATGTGTATTTTTTTGCGTTCCTACATAAATCCAGATCAGTGGTATCAGAGCTGTCTGCTTTTTCTCGGTCCTTCTTTGCATGTCCCCAACGAGGTCGGGGTATAAGAAGTTGGGGCTCGATCTGGTTGAACCTTTGCAAGATCAACCTTGTAAACCCCGATGGCCACCAATGGGGGACAAAAATAAATATGAGGGAGCAGGAGATCCTATCAAAATATTGCTTGAGGAGGCCCTTGAAAAACAAAGGAACGTGATGATGGATAACTTTGCCTAGATCCTTCAACGACTGCCCACCAGCGGTGCATCTGCATCCAACAGCCACTTTGGAGGCGCGACTCCCTTCAAGGTACAGGTAAATTTTTACATTCCTGTATTTGAAGGCCAGATAGATGCAGATGCCATAAATAGATGGTTAAATTTGCTGGAAGGGTATTTCTTAGTCCATGATTTCACCAACCGAGAAAACATTATTTTTGCACTCCTCAAAGCTGCTCCCCATGTCAAAGATTGGTGGGAAACCTACTCTGAGCAAGAGGGAGAAGGGGAACCCTCTCTGTTCTCGGCCACATCCACTTGGAATTCTTTCTGAGATGCCATCGAGGAACAATACTATCCCATGGGGAGTTATGAGGACAAATACATCCAATGAACCACTCTGCGGCAACAAAGGGATCAAGATGTGCACAAACTAACGAATTTTTTCCATACCCTGCGCACAAAGTTTGGTATTAAAGATTCAAAGAAACATTTGTGCTCAAGTACAGCATCTGTCTACACACATATCTAGGAGGAAATGGAGTTCCACGAAATTACATCGCTTGGCACGGCATATCGCTATGCTGCCAAGATCGAGCAGAAGTTTAAGCAAAAGAAGCGAGACTTTGGATCTGCGAATCCAAAGCCAAGGAAAGGTACCCCTGAACTGCAGAAAAAGGGTAAAGGCCAAAGCGGGGTGACTTAGAACAACACCACAAATCCAAATAAGGACAAGGGGAAGTGGTGTGAATTTCATAACAACCCCAATCATAGCACAAACGAGTGTCGGGCCAAACAGTCGTTGGTGGCCGAACTAAAGGCACCCGAATCAGATGCATTTTATGATCCTCACCCAGAACTAGACAAAGGCAATCACAAAGGGAAGAAAACCATTGATGTGGATCCCAGTACCATTGTTGCCACCACCAAGATCCAAAGGGAGGATCTCGAGGATCCAGAGGAGGGGGAGCACCTCTTCCATTCGCAAATCTAGGTGAAGTGTTCTCCACTGCAATTCCTTGTCGATAGCGGAAGCCAAAAGAACCTCATTTCAGAAGAGGTCGTGAAGCAGCTCGGCCTACCGAACATAGCGCACATGCAACCGTATACCATCGAGTGGCTTCACACAAGGAGAGATATCCACATACGCCAACAGTGTCACCTTCCGTATAGCCTCAAGCCATTCACTGATGAGGTATTATGTGATGTTGCTCCTCTTGATGTAGTTGATGTATTATTCGGCCAACCATACTTGTGGAGGCGACATATTGTGTATGAGTCTAGGCTTCGTGCTGTTATTATTACTTTGGGAAATAACCTTTACATGATACCAGAGGTAGTACTGCCTCCCGTCATCTCTTTGACTACTGCAAAAAAATGCAGTAAGATTGTTTCTCAAACTAGGAAATTTATTTTCCTTACAACTCACTCATAGGGAAAGAAGAATATTGTGGCCAAAACCTCGAAATAGGGCTCCCATGCACGGCTGCAGCAGATGGACAAAGTCATGGAGGAATACGAAGACATTTCCCCTCACTCATAGAGGTTCCTCTATACTGTCAGGACACGCACTCCATTGATCTGACCCCCGACACACCACCACCTGATGTTGCCATACCTCTTGAAACTACACATACAAAATCCACACATGTATTGTTTGAGGCTGATAAAACAACCAAAATTACTAAACGCATCCAGCATGTCCACTCGCAAGTCCATGACATCTTCGACAAATCTAATACCCAGTTCAACAAAATTTGCCTCATCTCATGGAGGATCTCAACGCAATGGGGAACATTACTTCCTAAGGAGGGAGGAATGATCCAGGTGGATATCGGTGGCCACCCACCTATTTCATTTGAACCCGCACCATCAATTCTTGCAGCTTTTCACATTCAGCACAACTTACTATTTTTAGCATGTTTTTGGGTCTTGCACACCTGGAGCCGTTTTGGGACCTTAATGATCTAGGTGGATATTGGTGGCCACCCACCTATTCCATTTGAACCCCGATCATCAGTTCGTTCAATCTTTAGGTTGCAGCACAACCTACTATTTTTAGCAATTTTTTGGGTCTTGAACTTCCAAAGTAGTTTTGAGGCCCTAAACGATTTTTTTTGGGAAATTGGATTAATGTTGCTCACATCGAAAGTTGTACTCGGATAGATAATTCTAATGAGGTATGATACATGTCGAATGGAGATCGTATGCTGAAGTTACGTCCCTGGGAAGTTGAAACACCAATTTACCCAAACGGGGCCCATAGTTTTGGCACTTCATCTCCTAGGGTTAGGTTTTGGACATTTAGAGTTCTCCATTGTTTCTCAATAATAAATAGGCATTAGAGCCTTATTGTAACACAGTTCAGAGGCCTGTAGCTGCCACATCTCTTCTCAAAGATAAGCTACAAGTGCCCTAGCTAGTTTATTTCCATTATGTCTGTAAGAAAATTTCAGTTCTTTTATATTAATGAAATGAAGTTTTATTTCCACTACATATTTATATTTATGGTTATATATGCATTCTGTTGCATTCCTGCATAAATCTGGATCAGTGGTATTAGAGCGGTCTGCTTTTTCTCGGTCCTTATTTGCATGTCCCCAATGAGGTCGGGGTATAAGGAGTTAGGGCTCGATCTGGTTAAACCTTTGCAAGATCAGCCTCGCAAACCCCGATGGCCGTCCATGGGGGAAGAAAAGAAAGATGAGGGAGCAGGAGATCCTATCAAAATATTTCTCGAGGAAGCCCTCGAAAAACAGAGGAATGCGATGATGGATAAATTTTCCCAGACCTTCAATGATTGCCCATCGATGGTGGATCTACATCCAATAGCCACTTTGGAGGCGCGACTCCCTTCAAGGTGCAGGTAAACTTTGAAATTCCTGTATTTGAAGGTCAGATAGATGCAGACATCGTAGATAGATGGTTAAATTTGTTGGAAGGGTATTTCTCGGTCCATGATTTCTCTGACTGAGAAAATATTATTTTTACACTCCTCAAAGCTGCTCCCTATGTCAAAGACTGGTGGGAAACCTGCTGTGAGCAAGAGGGTGAAGGGGAACCCTCTCTGTTCTCGGCCACACTCACTTAGAATTCTTTCTGAGATGCCATCAAGGAACAATAGTATCCCATGGGGAGCTAAGAGGACAAATACATCCAATGGACCACTCTGTGGCAGCAAAGGGATCAAGATGTGCACGAAGTAACGAATTTGTTGCATACCCTACACACAAAGTTGGGTATTAAAGATTCACAGAGACATTTGGTGCTCAAGTACCGTGGCTGTCTACAAAAACAAATTAAGGAGGAAATGGAATTCCTCAACATTACATTGCTTGGCAGGACATATTTATATGCCGCCAAGATTGAGCAGAAGTTAAGCAGAATAAGCGAGACTTTGGATCTGCGAATCCAAAGCCAAGGAAAGGTGCCCCCAAACCGTAGAACAAGGGTAAAGGCCAAAGCGGGGTGACTCAGAATAACACCACAAATCCAAATAAGGAAACAGGGAAGTGGTGTGAATTTCATAACAGCCCCACTCATAGCACAAACGAGTGTCGGGCCAAATAGTCGGTGGTGGCTGAACTAAAGGCACCCGAATCAAATGCATTTTTTGATCCTCAGTTAGAACCAGACAAAGGAAATGACAAAGGGAAGAAAATCATTGATGTGGATCTGAGTGCCATTGTTGCCACCACCAAGATCTAGAGGGAGGATCTCGAGGATCCAGAGGAAGGGGAGCGCCTCTTCCATTTGTAGGTGTGGGTGAAGGATTCTCCACTGTAATTCCTTGTCAATAGCGGAATCCAAAAGAACCTCATTTAAGCAGAGGTCATGAAGCAGCTCTGCCTACCGACCATAGCACACCCGTAGCCATATAGCATCGGGTGGCTTCACCCAGGGAGAGATATCCACATCCGCCAATAGTGCCGCCTTCCGTACAGCATCAAGACATTCACGAATGAGGTATTATGTCATGTTGCTCCTCTTGTTGTAGATGATGTATTATTGGGCCAACCATACTTGTGGATGCGACATGTTATGTATCAGTCAAGGCCTCATGCTGTTATTATTACTTTTGGAAATAACTTGTACAGGATACCGGAGGTAGTACCACCTCCTGTCATCTCTTTGACTACTGAAAAACAACGTAGTAAGATTGTTTCCCAAACCAGGAAATTTATTTTCCTTACAACTCGCTCATAGGGAAAGAAGAATATTGTGGCCACAACCTTGAAACAGGGCTCCCCTGCACGACTGTAGCAGATGGAAAAAGTCATGGATGAATACAAGGACATTTTCCCCTCACTCACAGAGGTTCCTCTACACTGTTAGGACAAACACTCCATAGATCTGACCCCCGACGCACCGCCGCCTGATGTTGCCATACCTCCTGAAACTACACATATAGAATCCACACATGTACTTCCTAAGGTTGATAAAGAAACCAAAATTACTAAACGCATCCAGCATGTCCGCCCGCAGGTCCATGAAATCTTCGACAAATCTAATACCCAATTCAACAGAATTTGCCTCATCTCATGGAGGATATCAACGCAATGGGGACCATTGCTTCCTAAGGAGGGAGGAATGATCTAGGTGGATATCGGTGGCCACCCACCTATTCCAGTTGGACCTGCACCATCAATTCTTGCAGCTTTTCACATTCAGCACAACTTACTATTTTTAGCAAGTTTTCGGGTCCTACACTCCCGGAGTCGTTTTGGGGCCTTAATGATCGAGGTGGATATGGGTGGCCACCCACCTATTCCATTTGAACCCCCACCATCAGTTCGTTCAGTTTTTAAGTTACAGCACAACTTACTATTTTTAGTAGTTTTTCGGGTCCTCAACTTCGAGAGTCGTTTTGAGGCCCTAAATGATATTTTTTGGGAAAACCGAGAGCAACATGGGTCCATGGACCGATGTTGCTCACATTGAAAGTTTTAATCCTTGGATAGGTATTTCTAACGAGGTATGATATGCGTCAAATGGAGATCGTATGCCGAAGTTACATCCCTAGGGAGTTGAAACACCAATTTACCCAAACGGGGTCCATAGTTTTGGCGCTTCATCTCCTAGGGTTGGGTTTTGGATGTTTAGAGTTCTCCATTGTTTCTCAATAATAAATAGGCCCTCGAGCCTCATTGTAACACAGTTCAGAGGCCTTTAGCCACCACATCTCTTCTCGGAGATAAGCTACCAGCGCCCTAGCTAGTTTATTTCCATTCTTTCTGTAAGCAAATTTTAGTTCTTTGATATTAGTGAAATGAAGTGTTATTTCCGCTACATATTTATATTTATGGTTATATGTTTATTTTGTTGCATTCTTGCATAAATCTGAATCAGTGGTATCAGAGCGGTCTTCTTTTTCTCGGTCCTTCTTTGCATGTCCCCAACGAGGTCGGGGTATAAGGAGTTGGGGCTCGATCTAGTTGAACCTTTACAAGATCAGCCTCGCAAACACTGACGGTTACCCATGTTGGACGAAAAGAAAGAAGCGAGACTTTACATCTGCGAATCCGAAGCCATGGAAAGGTGCCCCTGAACCGCAGAACAAGGGGAAATGCCAAAGCATGGTGACTCAGAAAAACACCACAAATACAAAGAAGGACACAGGGAAGTGGTGTGAATTTCATAACATCCCCACTCATATCAAAAACGAGTGTCGGGCCAAACAGTCGTTGGTGGCGAACTAAAGGCACCATAATCAGATGAATTTTCTGATCCTCAATCAAAACTAGACAAAGGCAATGAAAAAGGGAAGAAAATCATTGATGCGGATCTGAGTGCCATTGTTGCCACCACCAAGATCCAGAGGGAGGATCCAGAGGATCTAGAGGAGGGGGAGTGCCTGTTCCATTCACAGATGTGGGTGAAGGTTTCTCCACTGCAATTCCTTGTTGATAGCGGGAGCCAAAAGAACCTCATTTCAGTGGAGGTCATGAAGCAGCTCGGCCTATCGATCATAACACACCCGCAACCATATACCATCAGGTGGCTTCACCCAGGGAGAGATATCTGCATCCGCCAATAGTGCCACCTTTTGTACAACATCAAGCCATTCACAGATGAAGTATTATGTGATGTTGCTCCTCTTGATGTAGCTGATGTATTATTGGGCCAACCATACTTTTGGAGGTGACATGCTGTGTATGAGTCTAGGCCTCATGCTGTTAATATTACTTTGGGAAATAATTTGTATAGGATACCGGAGGTAGTACCGCCTCCTGTCATCTCTTTGACTACTGCAAAACAACGTAGTAAGATTGTTTCCCAAACTAGGAAATTTATTTTCCTTACAACTCGCTCACAGGGAAAGAAGAATATTGTGGCCACAACCTTGAAACAGGGCTCCCCTGCATGGCTACAGTAGATGGACAAAGTCATGGAGGAATACGAGGACATTTTCCACTCACTCATAGAGTTTCCTCTACCCTGTCAGGACAAGCACTCCATTGATCTGATCCCTGACACACTGCCACCTAATGTTGCCATACCTCTTTCAACTACACATACAGAATCCACACATGTATTTTTTGAGGCTGATAAAGAAACCAAAATTACTAAACGCATCCAGCATGTCCACTCGCAAGTCCATGACATCTTTGACAAATCTAATACCCAGCTCAACAAAATTTTCCTCCTCTCATGGATTATATCAATGAAATGGGGACCATTTCTTCCTAAGGAGGGAGGAATGATCCAGGTGGATATCGATGGCCACCCACCTATTTCATTTTGACCCGCACCATCAATTCTTGGAACTTTTCACATTCAGCACAACTTACTATTTTTAGCAGGTTTTCGGGTCCTGCACTCCCCAAGCTGTTTTGGGGCCTTAATGATCCAGGTGGATATTGGTGGCCACCCACATATTCCATTTGAACCCCCACCGTTAGTTTGTTCAGTTTTTAAGTTGCAGCACAACTTATTGTTTTTAGCAGTTTTTCGGGTCTTGAACTTCCGGAGATGTTTTGAGGCCCTAAAAGACGTTTTTTGGGAAAACAGGGAGCAACATGATTCCGTGGATTGATGTTGCTCACATCAAAATTCGTACTCCTTGGATAGATATTTCTAACGAGGTATGATACGCGTCAAACAAAGATCGTATGCTGAAGTTACGTCCCTCGGAAGTTGAAACACCAATTTACCCAAACAGGGCCCATAGTTTTGGCGCTTCATCTCCTAGGGTTAGGTTTTGGACGTTTAGAGATCTCCATTATTTCTCAGTAATAAATAGGCCCTCGAGCCTCATTTTAACACAGTTCAGAGGCCTGTAGCCGCCACATCTCTTCTCAGAGATAAGCTACCAGTGCCCTAACTAGTTTATTTCCATTATGTTTGTAAGCAAATTTCAGTGCTTTGATATTAATGAAATGAAGTGTTATTTCCACTGCATATTTATATTTATGGTTATATGTGTATTATGTTGTGTTCCTGCATAAATCTAGATCATAGTGTATGGAGAAGATGCAATTTTTCCAACAAGTTTAGGAGTGCCAGTCATGAAGCTCATCCAAGAAGCACAGTCTGAAGAAAATGATATGCAAAGAAGAATAAACCAGACTGTCCAGCTGCAAAAAACTAGAGAAGATGTATATAATAGAACACAACAAGTGCAGGAAAACATCAAGAAGATTTTTGACAAAAGAACCAAGGCAAATCACTTCAACATTGGTGGCAAAGTGTTGAAGTGGGACTCAAGAACAGAAGACAAGGGCAAGCATGGGAAATTTGAAAATATATGGAAAGGTCCATACATCATCCATTTAGGAAGAGGAAAAAATGCATTCTTCCTACAAGAGTTGAATGGAACGGAATTGTTTGGAGGTCCTATCAATGGCAGGATGCTCAAGAATTATTTCAGTTGAAAATACCCAGTTTGAAGCTTCCTTCATTGTACATAACATTTCTTGAATAAAAATTTAGAAAAATAAAACACAAAAACAAAGAAAAGAAGTAAATAGGGCAGACAAAAATAAAAGGTAAAGCCCCATAACAAAAAAGAATATTTTTGAAAGTGTGCAAGTCCAAATGCCACTACTTTTGGGAAAATAAGTCTTGTTCAGTCATACAGACTAATCATAATTGAACAAATTTTACATTTTTCCTGATAGGTTAGTGAATGAAGATTGCAAAAATGTTTAAACTTGGCTTATCAGTAGATAAGGTTAGGAAAAGATATTGGTTCCAATGTTAAAAACTGAACCAAAAATAAAAAGAGAGGGATGAATAACAAATTCCAAATTATAGCCCTCAAGTTTAGTTTTTACTTTTGCAAAATAAAATTTTATGTGCAATTTGTCTAAAATGCCAAAGCTCATGACAAATCAAACTATTAAATCTTGATTTTATCATGTTTTTAATTTCCTGTTAAACAGATTAGAGAATGAAAATATGTCAAACTATTTAATATTGATAGATAAGTAGATTAGGTAGAGAATAAAAGAGCTCATCAGTCTAATCTGAGCCTTTGGATGATATAAGTGTACAAGAAAATAGTTTCCTGTTTTCAAAAGAAAAATGATGTCAAGGGTTTGCCATTCCAAAGACACACAAATGAAGAAATGTTTTTAGGAAAGGTATGCTGGGTAGGTAGGATTGAGGATGAAGTAATCATGTTTTTCAGATTTCAGAGATTACAGCTTCAAAGAACAACAAAAAATCAGAAAATTGAAGAAGAGAATTCTGCCAAAGTGCAAATCAAGGCACTGGTCTACGAATTCCAGAGATTGGATCTTTGAGGTTCTTGACACCTTATAAAGGAGCTGCCCTCCCCAAATATAGCCATTATTATCCTCCTATATTCTACAGTTTCACTAGGTGACTATGGATTTTCCACAAGCAGCTAAAGATAACATTCCTTGCCTATCAACTATCTTTAGAAAACTCACTGCCTTCATTATCCTCAATAAGGCTTTTCACTATATTTCATCTCTGCCTTCTCAAAACACCTTCTTGCTCCTAAAAAGACTCATATCTAGGGCTTAAATTCCCTTATTTTCATCATCTCCCCTACCCAAAGGCCTCATTTCACCTTTCTCTCCACTTTCCTTTCAAAAAATGCCCTCTAAAACCCTCCCCATTAGCCCTTTCCTTTGTTTCATCAAAACAATGTAAAAGATCCTCTTTTACATTGTTTTAAATCAAAATGTAAACCTATCGGGACCTTTTGTTTTACATTTAAAACTCTGTTTTTAATATAAAGGCCCGACCTTTATGTTTTTAACCCGACCCCTTTACAAATGTTTAAACCCCTTGTTTAAATGTTCTTCATCCCCTACCCGCATATTCTTAATCCGCGACCATAAAACCTTGGCTCTATCCCAAAATTAAGCGCATTCGCTTGTTTGATTAACCACTGGGCCCCGCTCTTCACTAATCCCGTGTTCTAATAATACCCTGCCACCTGTCTGCCCGGGCCCTACCTACTCCAACTCTCCCGTCCCTCCATACTCCCGACCATTGTTGATCTCCTCCCTCGAGATCTAACGACCCACAACTAATGTCGCAATATTATGTGCGTCAGGGTTAGCATTTTCAAAATGAACGGAATAGGTGGAATTCCCTTGCCACGTGACTCTCACTGAGTGGAATCGCACACCTCCACCCAAAACCATTATAGCCTCTCCGTCTACGCGAAAACCGCCCTCTCTGCTCCCGAAAACCACTTTCTCGCTTCGTGCCAAAAAATCCATACCGCCCTCCGGTTTAAACAATCTAGAGCCCTGTGGCTCTGCGACGAAGCATAAACTGCCATTTACACCTCTGCATCACTCCAAAATCCCACAAAATCCCAAATAAACATAGAAAAAGCCTTCCTCGCAGGATTTAAAGACTAATTTGTTTGTTTTGTGTATAGGTTTAATGGTGAAAACACAAAAAACACATTCTGAAGGTCCAAAAAACATTTTAATGAATGTTCTAGGTGACGATCTAGAGATTTGTTTTATTTTTAAGGGGACCGGAGGAAAAAGAACAAGAACAATCCTAATGAATCATGATCATTGGCGATTACTCAAACCCTCCAGTAGAAGAAGAATTCCCTCTGCCCAGAAAACACAGACAAAGGCACGGTGAGAAGGAAAAACAGTCAGAAGACTGCAGTAGTGAAGATTAAAGAGCTAATCACAGATCAAAGGACAAATCAAAAGGATTAGCCACAAAGTAGAGGTTAAACGTGATGAGGACATAAGAAAAGGTTAATGATTAAGCCAAGGATTAAACACAAATCAAAAGATTAATCATAAACCAAGGATAAAGGCAGAATAAAATGAAAAGACAGTGAGGCAGATAGTTAAATGATAAATCAAGTTTAAAGGCTTAAACAGAGGTGAAATGATAAACAGAGGCAGATAAAACACAAAGGTAGATTCGAATGACCAAACCCAAGAAATTACTTCTTCAAAGGACATATTTTTCCACCTACAACATGTTTTATTTCAATAAAACATCAAACAATTATTACAAACAGTCATAGATATTTTTCATCTACCCAGCAGTTATTGTCAAAATTATTGAAAAAGCCTTAAAGTCAGATATTTCCCAAAGTTAGCTCAAAAGTTAAGTTAGGAGTTATTATTTCAGAGAATCACTCTCAGATATTTTGCCTTGGGCCTTGCATGGTCTCAAAAGGTAAAAAATACATTAACTCTGTAATAAATGACATCTGAAACCCTAGCTTAGGATCACCTCCTTATTTTGCAGATAAATACTGCATGTAAGCTTCATTTTTAGTGTTGGTTGGTTGGTTGGTTGACTGATTTTCTATTGCTGAGCTAGTTGAGGAATGCTAGCCTAGATTTAAGAAAGCTTTGAGTTACAGAGATCTATTGTATTAGAGTAATGTCATTGTTTTGAACATCAGTAATACAAGCATGTTCACAGGATTCTTGAGCTATGTTAATTGTGAAGTTTTCCTTCTTTGTCATTGTTTTCCTTCTGTTTTCCATTCTGTCCATTATTTCTCTCATAAAAGAACATAAATTTTAGAGTACAGGATATGCTGTCTTGGCACCCTATTTTTGTTTTCATTTTTTATCTTAATGTTTTCCTCTGCAAGGTCTGGTTGGAGAATTGTTAGTTGCTCTCTCGTTCCACCTAGCTTGTTGCCTTGGTAATGATTTAATAGAGTCAAGCCAAAGAATTCTATGGTAAGCCCTGTCCTTTGGTGTAGCTTGAAACATTGTTTTTAAGGCCTTTCTTTGAAGTATACTTAGTAGAGTCTAAACCCGGGAAGTCTATGGTATGCCCTGTCCTTTGGTCTGCCTCAAACTGTTTCTTTGAAGGTCTTTAGAGTGTTTAGTTAAAGAAGATAGGTTTAGATTACTCTTTAGTTGCACTCACTATTATCTTAAATGTGTTCTTTGTCTGAAAGTAATTCTAGGATTGCTGGATTGTTGTCTTAAAGGTTTTCTTATTAAAGTTTGGCCAAAGAAGTCTATGCTGTGCCATGTCCTTTGGTTTGCCTCAAACAGTTACCTAAAAGTCTTTTCTTGTTGAAGTAGAATCAAAAGATTCTTAACTGACTTTTATTTTTGCTGCCTTCACAACTCATTGTTATTTCATATCACATCTAATCTAAGAGATCCACTTGATATAGCTAGCTTGCCCTATGAAAACCCTTGCAGAGTTGATGAAAAATTAAATCCTTTTATGACTCCATAGCCCAATGGATTGATATTTCTCATAGTCTATCTATTTAGCTGAAACAATCCTTCAACTAATTACACCATTGATCTATTAATCAATCAAAACAAACAAATTAATAACTAGCCTAACATCATAAACAAGAGAAAAAATACATTTCATCCATAAACAATTACATAGAGAGATCCCTCTCTGAATCTAGGAGGGTTAGGTCCTAGGATTCCAAAGTGGTTCTAATGTGGTTCCTGTAGAATTTGTTCTTGCCAATCTTGCAAATCACGGGGAGCCAACACATGCATTGAAATAATGGCTATCAAATTAAATTAATTTCAAAAAAATTATGTTATGTTAGTTCTTTTTGGAAAATATCGTGCAATTGTGTGTATAAAAATAACACCTATTGCATTAATTCTTTTGGAAAAGATCACATATCTGCATATAAAAAATATTCGAGCTAGTTTCTATTGAATAAAGGATCTACATGCAGATCTAAAAGATTCAGAAATGATATAATAACATAGATGTTCTAGAAAACAATACCACCATCTTATTATGAGGGAGAGATGAGATTTTTATAAATAACGAAAACATTCTCCTTATGCATTTTTTACTTACAACATATATGAGATTAAAATCAATTACATTATTAGATAAAAAAATTACATATATGTTTCCATCTTTACTATTTTTTTATTTTTACTTCTTTTTGAGTTTTAGATGTTTAACAAGAAATAAATGTGAATTTTCCTTTTTGTCCAATCAGTGAGATGTTTTTTATTGGTGAGACTTTCTTGGTTACCCAATTCCTCTATATTTAGAGTGGGAAGAGTCTCGGCTTCCTCCACCAAATGACGGAAATTGTGCTTCAATTTTTCTATTGTCAACCTTTTATGTGCTGGTGTGTGTCCCTGTTGACCGACAAGATATGATAAGTCAAGAGCCACATTGGTACCCTTAACCGGTGCCATTCTACTCAGTGAGAGTTTATTGTAGCCAAGGCATATCATTGACACCACCAATAAAGAAATCACCCATATTCTAGTTGGGGCTCCTATTCTGAATGGTGTGGGGTCAAATTGGGACTTCACATTGGGCAGACCCCGTGTGCCTGTTGTCAGCTTCCAGTGTCATCAACATAATTTTGGCGCTAGAAGTAGGGCTAGATGACAAGTTAAGCCTATGAATTATGTTTTCACCTTTTCATCACAAATGGATTCTTCCCATATCATAACCTCAACATGATTTTCCAAAGTTACAAATATGAAACTTCCCGCACAGATAATTCATGACTTGTCAAATATAAAATTTGATGGCAAGGGTGAAACAACTATTCTTGAGCATACCCTCCACTTTTTTGAATTTTGCGAATATTATGAAACTAATTGTGAAGATGTTGCTTGTAGGTTGTTCATTCTCACATTCGAAGGACATGTTAAATAATGATGCTACAAATTACTCACTCCCTATATTCATTCTTTTCAACACCTTGTCAAGGAGCTTCACCAAGAATTTAACACGTATGATTACGAAAGTGTTTATAAGAGGAAATATGATGAATCCAATGAATATTTTCATGATCGATTTATTCATTTATGTTATGATTTTTCATAGGATGACATAGATTGGAATTTTATGAAAGAAAAATTTTAGTTTCTTCTTCATATTTCTTTAAATCCTCCTGAACCTGAAACCCTTTTATGTTTCCCGACAAATCTTGGTCATGGAGCTATCAAAATTTCAAAAGAAGACACTAATTTTTCATGTGAATTTTATATTCTTCCAATTATTTACTAAATAAAGAAACTCGATGCACCCAATTCAACGTTGGAGAACTTTAAAATCAATTTACCAATCCAACACCACCTTCTCCTTCCCCTCATATTGAAGATTTGAATTCAAGTTTAAAATTTGAATCTAATTTAATCGATGACATTGTTTCTTTTCAATCCATTTCTTATTCTCCATCGATTATTTCCTCCTATCCTCATTATCTATAATTTTTAGCATCAACCTCTTATAGCAGATTCTTTTGATTCTCAAGAGGGTCAAGTTCAAGTTGGAGTCAATGGAGACGAAGAAACTCATGATATTATTCATAATGACTATGTTTGGGATTCTGATTATGAACAAGAATATACTATTAAAGATGATCATGATATGTCAATTTCTCCCTCATATTTCACCCACTATCCTAACATATTCAATGAATGTATCACACCTGTCACATCTATGGATGATTTTGTTTTTAATGATAATAATTCTAATTTAAATTAGGAACAATGGAATGTTGATTTCAAAATTAAATGTGGTGAGGAAGCATCCACTCTTAACAATCTATCTCTTCCCTCATCTTGTGAATATGAAGAAGTTGTTGATGCAATTTCATGTTTTCAATCATCCCCTATCTACGATTCATCACATCATGATGACCCCCTTCTCTTGTATGAAAAATAAAACTGTGATCATGGATTTAGTAATGTATTCACTGATTCATCTAGTGATGATTCTATGACCTCAAATATCGATTATTCTAATCAATTGGTTTATGATGATTTACCTTCAGATACCTTGGAACCATGTCAAGATGTCAAGACACTTTAGCCTATGTTGATGGTTATGTCAGGATCTCGTGATCTTTATGAGTGTTCCAAGAATCATCATATTGATACTCTTTCATGGGAGAAAGCTCATGAATTAATCGTAAATGTTGAAAATGAACTTATTTTTCAGTCTCAAGATCCTTCACCCATTTATCATGATCCCATTGTTGAATGGTTGAAGGAATCCTACTTGGAAAGCCCCTTTGCTAAGAAAAAGATTTTATCTTTCTTCATGTTTTCCAAGGTTGAAAGTTGGAATGGATTCTTTGTTATGAGAGTCTATCATGATGTGTATGAACATTGTGACACAACAATGAAATGTTTACTACATGCCTTCTTGGCATACTTCTCTACTCATGTTTTGTGCCTTCGGATTTTTGAGCATGTTGCGATTTATCTTTCTTGTCGTATGTTTTCCTTGATGATATTTCTTGCTGCTTATTCTGTTGATGATATAGGTCACAAAATGCTTTATTGGTTGCATTGGAAATTTCACTTAACATAAGCCTAGCCTATTTTATGTTAGCATAGGAGTGGGTTTAGTTTAGTTTAATATTTTTTCAATGTCATTTTCCTTTGTCTTTCATATCACACTTTTTTTAGTTTTTCTGAAATAAGCCTTATATGAAAGTCGTGCTTTGGTTTTGAATGAGAATGGAAAAGTTTAAAAGGACATTGTACAGCTATTAACTCTTGGTTAACTGATTGTTCCTTTCTTTGCATGAGCCTTGTATTATTTAGCCTATGATTCTTAGACATTAAATACGTTCTTCTTCGAAGAAAACCTTAATAGATCTACGATTCTTGAATGTATAAATAAGATCCTCTTCTTTAATTGGTTTTTTAAGTTTGATCTATTTTAAATTATCAAATTGGTCGAGTATAGAAAGGAGAGGGGGAAACTTAAGCGAAAAAACTATATTTGAGAGGTGTACATATATTCTTATCTTAAGGAACAACCTCTTATTCTCTCAATAAGTCAGGTTCCCTCTTCCACCCCAATTAAATAATAACTTTCAAATCACAGTTCTGAAAATAAAATAAATAAAGGGTTTCAGGGTAGGTTTTAACCCTGTACAGAAATTACCTACAAACGAATTCTTAAAACAGAAAAAATATACAATGGCGAGAACATAAAAAAAATATAAACAAAGATCTTCCCCTGGATCCCAAAACCAGGATTACCAGATTGATTTTTTCATTATATTCCTTTCAATGTTACAATACATGTTGAAGCATTCATAAACCCCAATCCATAGCCTTGGATTAGAACATAACCGTAGTTCCCTTGTCTAGATCTACAAAATATCATAGGCAGAAAAACATCATGCCCAAAACCATGTGAAAAACCCATGCACAAAACCATGGATAGGTCCTCCCACCATCTTTGGGTCCACCTCCCATCCTTGTGTCCGCATAAAAAAAATAATTTGGGGCACTACCTCGGATCCTGTGCATGGGGGCTATCGCCCCCTGCAAACCCCTCGACAAGGGGGGTTGTTAGCCCCATTGTTCTAGGCACAACATACAACACATGTGGCTAGTCATGGAAATAATATAACAAATACCCAACATAAATAAGATAAAGGCTTCCTGGGTAGAGAGGTGAAGCAAGTAACTTAGTCAGTATACTTACCAGGTTTGATAGTAGCGAAGCAATGCTTGTGTTCCTCTAGTGACTATGTTGAGGTACTTTGAAAGCCTATTAGTAGACTATAAACACAAGAGCTGAAAATTAAGACTCTGACATCATTTTTCGCTCACATATTTGTATACTCCTTATCCCTAATCAAAGAAACCAATATTTGAATTGCTTTTGTTAGTGTGTAGTTGATGAAGAAAATGAGGGAAACTATATCTTTAAATTGATCCAAGTAAGGAAAATATGGTAATGTTCAAAATGAACAATACATCTTGAAGAGATTGACTCAATATGAAGAGTTAGACCCATACAGAGAAACTGGAGTTGTACCAGTGTGTCGCCAAGTGTTGTAGCTACTATAAACCCCCTCCAAACAATTTCCTACGCTTCTATTTTGGAGCCAAACTTTTATCTACAAGAACTAATGTTTCAATGTCATCAAGTGTTTTTATTGATTATCTAGAGTCGTAATCACTTTTATTTTCATGAAACGCTTATTTCATGTCTTAACTAAGTCTTTTCAACGATATTTTCACAACTTTTAAAGACAAGCAAACCCCTTTTGAACGCAAGTTAACTTATGTCCATATATAACACTAATTGCTAGTCTTGCTTCTGGGAACTTGGAAATCCTCTACCATTGGATATTATGAAATTCACTGAGGAATTGAACTATGAAATCTTATGAGACAGGAAGTCACCGAGGAAAAAAAATGCACAATCCTTCTCTTAGAGTCAGAACTGGACAATCCACAAAGTCATTGAACTAGGAATTATGCAGTCCTTTCTCCCAGTGGATTGCATACTGTTATGGAACAAATTAGTTGCATGTCCCTAGAAAATAGGGAGTATGCATTACTATTTGAACATGTGTCATAAGTTTTTATTTTTGGTTTATGGACAAGTGTTTCTTTCCCTTGATTTTAGGCATGAGCGGTAGAAACCCTAACCCTAACCACGTGGCGATAACTCTATATAATAGAGGCTTGTAGAGATCATTTTCACATTTGACATTGGATCTCTAGCCATCCCCATGTGTTCAAGGAGATTTGGATTTGGTTTGCAGTGCTTTTCCAGGTAAGGATTTAAAGTGTTTCTTTTTGTTGTTTTTTCTATCGCTTTTGTCACTTTTGTGTTTGCAAGTGTTTCTTTTCCCTATTCTTCTTTTAGTTACTGTATTTTTTTCTATTAATACCTTTTATGAGTGTTGTTTCATTCTATCATTTAGTTTTTAGAAGTGTCACATCCCTCCCAAGTCGTTTTTCCTTGTAGTAGTTGTATTGTTGGATATTTTTATGCATGCATGACTCTTCGCTTTGCATGATATTTCCTAGTCAATGCTAGTGATTGATCTAACTCATTCTAAGGCTTATCTACACTTTAATTTTCCTTAGCACCAGATCTGAGACTTGCCTCTTTCCTTGGCTGAACTGTAACATCCTTAAGGCTTTGTGGCTCCTCCAATTTTGCATTGTACAATATTAAGCACCAAAGCACCTCCTTTCCAGTTGCAACTGCGCAATGCATATTCAATGACCTCCTCCAACTGTTCATTGTGAAATCCTATCTATCAATGGTCCAGCATGGCCATTGAGACTCTGCAATAGACAATCCTCTTCCTCCTTTTCCAGTTGAGACTACACATTACGCGGTTCCAAGCCTCAAGGCATTCCTTTTGGGGGATGGATAAGTCGTTCTTGCTGACAAGACAGACCTCCCAAGTGTCCTATGGATAGCTAGAAACAAACAGACAAACACAAACTATTTTCTCTAGATAATATTCGATTCAGAAATAACTGCAATAGGGGTTTTAACAACCTACCTGTAGTCCAGCGTTGTTCGTAATGATCTTCTTTCCAGTTGCTTGAAAGAGTCGTCTTCACAGATCTACAATCACAAACATGGAAAAAATCAATAGCACCTGCATAGTATAAACTAATTCACGAATCATATATCTATCAAGATGATCAAGGAATTCAAGAAACAAGCTAATTAACTAAATAAATCATTGATAAAACATGATAAACAAGCTACTTAATTAAAGAACTCATTGAGAAAACATGATTCATTTGTATCATCTTTAATGAAGAAAGAGCCTTACAACCGTGTCTGCCTTGATGTCGTACAGGTCTTCCTAGGGTCCAGAACAAGCATTTCCTTTACTCTGACAAGCTTTGCACTCTCTCAGCTAAAATGCACATGGGTGTGTAATCATTCCCACATAATGATCAGTTAAGAGAGTCTGAGTTTCTACAGCATTTTTCCTCAAAAATTCTCAAAGTCTAACTCCCTTTGAGGCTGCACTATGGCTTCAATTTATAGGAAAAGAGAAGAGGTTGCATCTCCACATAAGAGGGGATAGAATCCTCTTTTGAAGGGATTGAGCTCCATAAATCAAGGGGTAGGCTCCCATAATGGAGGAATGAATGTACATGATAGGAGCGAACCTTCGACCGGATAATTGCTTCCAGAAGCTTCTAGATTTGACTACTGGGCTTCTAAATGTTACTTTCCGCCTTCATTTTACCTTTTACAGGGGTCTGCACCTTTAATGAAGAAAAAGTGATTTTAGCTCCACATGATTTAGAACAAATAGGTGCGGCACCATAGGCAATGTTAAGAGAAAGTGTGGTACAAGTGTTTTTAAGACTTTTATGAGATTTTCTCTCAATTTCAAGGCTTGATTTTAGGAACTTTGATGTTGTAGACTTCTAAGGGAATAATATACGAGTAATGATGAACCCATATAGACACTAAAACTTCATGGTGACAAATTTCAGTGTAACACCTCTATCAGATGAGACTGTGTAATCCCCTCTCTCACTATGCATTACATAATTCTAGAGCCTGGGCTTCACCCATGCCACCCAGTATTGCGCAATGTCTCTCCTTAGTCATTGTTGTGTTGCTTTGAGATTAAATGTTGAACTTATATGATAAAGTTAACTTGTGATCACCATGGGTGGATCTCTTTCTACAGGTACTGTAGGTCTTAAAAATATTTATCTCTCATCAATAGATAGCATCATGCCTCCTAAGAGATCAAAATCAAAGGAGGCTACAGAAATAAGTACCGAGGAAGTTGTTAAAATTCCATCAACATTAGTTCCCATTATATATGACACATAGGTGTACATTGAGAAGGACTTTGATATCACATGGCATAGCATCAAGGATGCATTCACTGCTACAAAATTTAAAACCGATCTAGAAGATAGGAAGGTCTACATCAAAATAAATTGTTGAGGGCTTCACAAGGTCACTTGTAGATTCTGAGTCGACTTACCGTGTGAAGACGCCATCAAATGGATCATTAAAGGTTTAGATACCAAGATCATATTTTTAAACAATGCCAGTGGGAAATAACTTGCCTCATACCACCCAGATGATGTCCACTTGATCTACCACTTTTTGAAGCCTGAGTAACATATGGAATCTCATTTCGATGCAGCAATAACTTATCTCAAGATCAAGGAAGTGGTTAAGATGTGGGTAAAGGAAATGTCTAATTTTTTCCAGACGTCGAACAATACTTACAAGAACAAATCACTCAGAAAGAAACTTCAGTACTTGATAGTGTTGTGTTGCTAAGTTTATGGACTCAATAATACTAAATCCTTCCTCGAAGGATGGGTTTAAATGTTATGTCATATTGTCTCAGAGGGGAAGATATTTAACTGGTATGATCTTGTGTCTTAGCAACTAAATATCAATGTGAACAAGGCAAAATATCCTTGAAAAGGAAAACAACAACATTTCTACATGTCTGCCTACCTATTGGATGGAATATGTGCTCACAATGGTTTCCATGGCATGGATTTGAAATGAACACCAAGAGAGCCTCCTATCCATATTTAATGCAAATTGTTAGAAAATTGCAACTACAAATGAGTCTTCGAAAGATTGGATGATCACTTCTTCAGAGTTTTGTACCAAATGATCTTTGAAGAAGAATCTCGTTGCATGTCTCATGAGGCAATGAGTTTAGTATCATAAGTTTTGAATTGGTTTTCATCACTAGATGACACATACCTTAGAGTGTTTAGCTGCAAGAAACCATCTCATCTCTTGTCTAGGTATTCCATGGAAAAAGTAGCCATGCAAGAGGTTTCATATCATCTTGTCACATGTCTAAATGCAGTATTGTAAAGGAAGAAGAAGGCACCATGGCCTACTCTTCCCTTGAGTGTGGGATCTTACGAGATCAATAATTTGAAGTTCGCAAAAGTTGAAGTCACAAAATTGGAAAGTCTCAAGCTTGGTACAATATATTTTCATCAGTATGATCCTAGGGGAGTTTGCAACAAATATTGTGCCAAGTTTCACATTTTTGGCCATATGGGACCTATGCCAGGATGGAGGAATAAAATATGAAGAATCATTATAATGCCTCTCGATCACATGCACCAGGTGATCAATTTGTCCCTTCCAATGAAATTCTAGAATATAGTGCCACCTAGGAAGAAAAGCGGTCGGAATAATGCACCTCGGTGAGTATTAAGTATAAGAGGAAAGTTTCCCATAACCCAACAGAGGAGTAGAGCCACAAATTAAAGGCAGGTCCAGCTATTCTAAAAGTGACTATGGAAGCAGAAAGGAAGAGGAAGCAATGAGAAATAGAAAGGAATCAGGAGGAAGAATGAAACAAGAAGAAAGAGTAGGAAAGGAAGAAGCAGGAGGAAATACAGTTGCAAGAAGAAATAAAGGGAATGGAAGGATAAGACACCAGGCAGAAGAACTAAGGTAGAAACCACTTGAAGAAGAAGAGAGTAGACAAAATTAGGATCATGAGCTTGTTTAAGAGATTAAGGAGTAGATATTAGCCCAGGACATGGAGATAAAACAAGGGGAGAAGAACCAATATGTTGACCTCATGCCTAGTATAGAATAAATCGTCAATCAACCTCCCACTCCGCCTAAAGATGGGTAAGCCCTAGGTGATGAAGAAGAGATGTCTCTAGATAATGACCTAATCATGGATATTTCTAGCCTAACCTTTAATGAGATCCAAAATAGAATTGTATAGGAAAGGAAGAAATATTTCTCCTATGATCTGACACATCCCTCTTTCATTCACACTAAAAAGGTGATTTCCACTAACTTCATAAGGAATCCTCAAACCATTGCTGCAGCGAAATTAGCCTTCACAGGAGCTTCAAAAGTAAATACATATTTCCTAATGGCAGAAAATAAACAAATGGAAATGAATTTGGTAGTTTCAAAGAATCAAATAGAACAACTCTAAGGAGAGAATAAGAGGTTGTATTGTGCACATGCTTACTTGAAAGAGATACAAGTACCTATATATGGCAATATCTAGCCATTGAGAAACATTATGAGGCACCTTTATGAGGAGTTACTCACCTTGCATAAAGTAGTAGTTCCCTTACATGATATGGAAGGAAATCATGGGAAAATGTGAAAGCCCTGAAAGTAATTATTGCATCCATTACCATGATACACAAATGGGGAACTAATTATAGGAGTGCACCAATAAAATTGGCCAAGAAGATAAGGGAACATGTAGAGTTGGAAAAGGCCCAGGTTAGAATGGTCATAAACGCAACAAAAAACTTGGCATCTCTGTGGAAAAAAAATTAGCTTCTTATGCGCGATTATATAACAATTTGGATTCCTTGGTTCAAGCACATAGGATCCCCTCAATAGGTCCATTTGCATAGACAAAGGGCATAAACATTTTCAGGTAAGAGATCAAGGAATACTTGATCCAGCTAAAGCAGATCACTACCAAAGAAGAATTGGAGGTTTACATAAACAACATGAAAAATTACATAGGTGGTCCTGCTAAGGTCAATATGAAGTTGTTCTTATTGCAGAAGGAAGTACAAGCTAGTTCCAAAACCATATACCCATATTCCATGGAAGCTAGAGTATGTTTTCAGCTTAACCTTCCTACAAATTTTGAGGAGACAATGACATAGTACAAAGCTTGACATCAATATGTAACCACACAATTAAAAGTTGAAGTTTTTGAGCTAGAGTTTCCTCAAACTCAAGCTTAATGTGTCTAATTTGTCTTATTAGGATCTACCCATTTTTTCCTATATGCATTTTTTTCTTATTGTATTTAAAAAAAAATATGTAAGTGGAAGTCCAAGAGTTAAATGTGGAATATGAAAAGTCATTAATTAGAATAAAGAAAAAAGAAGTCCAAGAGTCATGAGGGAATCTCAAAGTTAAAAAAGGGAGATGAAGGGTCATCTTAATTGTTACAAATAAACCCTCATAACTCAAGAAAAGGGATTGGAATAGAAGATTTGGAGCCTTGTCTTCTCTAGTCTAGCATAAGAATAATATCATTCTTTGGAGAAGCAAGGTTTGGATTCATGTTCCAATATTGGGCCTAGTGTCTTATCAATGTAATTGTTTGCTTGGAACTCTCACTTTATAACAACAAGGTCTCATAGTTGGCACGCCTTCATGCATATGTCATAGATGTAGTAAGACTATTCTTTATATATTTTCTATTTATGTCGTTTCATTTAACTACTCTTTTGAACTAATTTGTTTTCTTTAGTATAATGGCATTGAACCTATTTTTTTTTCTTTAGTCTGTATCTTGTTGAAAGTGTGTTGTTTATGCTATTACAATCATTGTTATCTTGTGGAAAATTTTGCAGGTTAACTAACGATTCTTTTGTATCACTCGTGTGTATATTCTAAGCTAGTACTATTACTTTCTTCTAAGGGGCTCATTTATTTCCCTTCGATGTGATGGAACCTTTCATTGACTTTGATAATTCACAAATTTCATACACTTGCTATCACCAAATCCATGAATATATCATGTTATGTGTTTATTGTAGCTAAGGAATATATTTGAGACCACCGATTTGGCAACTGGTCGTATTCTGTTTGAGGCTCCTACTTTAAATGGTGTGGGTATAATTGGGACTTCACATTGGGGAGATCACCTACGATCGTTGCCATCTTTCGACACAGTTAACACCAGGTCTCCCCACTTCTCGCTAGGGGAAAAATCAAGTGAGGGTTTCATTGAAAATATTCTCCTGTATATGTATAACCATCAACCCATATGTGTTTCTCATTGAACCAATCAAAGAATTTTTCATTTTATGCTTGAATATGTGTTCCACCTCTTAGTCTCCAAAACAAGTTGGTGCGGGTTTCCATATATGGTTTCGATCTCCCTAGCCATAGTGCTCAGATTTTCTACTACAGTATTGGAACTAACTCAAAGAAGAAGGATATTATGGTACTTACTTATGAAAACATACTCTTTTTACATATTCTACACATGTTCAGTTGCTCCTTTAATTTCACTAGTATACCTACACACCAATTGAACATTGTCGGGTTCATGCATTACACTGCTATGTCCGCTTGAATTTTGGAAACCTAATGGGGACTCACTATACATGCCACTTGGGTCATGTTATATAGGATAGTACATAGTGGGATGTCTGTCACATCTTTAATCAATAACTTCCCACTTTCCTTTGCCATAATGGGAGCATTGTACACTACCATCCACTCTTGTACATATCTCTCAACCACCAGTCTACCTATGGATACCCTAACTGGGGCCCTTTGCCTCGACAAGCCCGTGAGAATGTATATATCCTCCACCTTTATCATTATCACCTATCCTTGTACCTCAAAATGTTACTTAGTAGTATCCCACCACTGTATGATCCTCTCCAAGAGTCTAATTTTCTCTCTCATATGTTGTTTTTTGAAAAACTTTAAAGGATTGTAGTTGCACAAAGCTTCTAATGTCCCTAGTTCTAATACTATAGCTTCATTATCAGTGCCATGTTCCCTTTCCCTCTATCATCCTGAAATCCCTAAAAACTCATCATAGAAGACATCAATATATATCCATATGTGAAAATTTAGGTTAAAAAAAAGTCTCCCCTACCCTAAATCTGAAAAGATTAATTTCAATGCTCTTCCTTAGCATAAACCATGCGCCAGTGGGCCTAACTGAGTCAGTCTATTTTTGTTTTCCTAATGGTGCACTAGTTGTTCTACAGTAGAGCGTTGAAGCACACTTTACTTAATTAGGGGGTTCCAAGTAAACAATTTTAAAGGAAAAAACATAAAAAATAAATCAAAACAAAGATGTTAAGAGCAATGAACTGGTGGTGACAAATTCGAATTTTGTGGCCTGATGTTCCCAATATATGAAAAACAAGTTTGGACAAAAAGAGGGTTTTCTCCAAATTTGTCTCCTTGTGGGTTACAAATGAAAAATATGGTCAAAATTTTACCTTTTTCTATTGGGGAAGTGGGTCACAAATTTCTCCTTTTTAATTGACCATTCCTTTATATGTCACATTTAATTCGTAGGGGTATTTTTCATATGTTTTTTATCATTATATCATGCTACTAACGATTCTATGAAGAATTTTTTATTATATTTTGACCAGGGATACATAGTTGTGATCACATTTGTTGCCACCTTGAGATATAATGTCAAAATTGGGATATAGGGTTAAGATTCATCAATATTATCACCATATTATTGACCTTTCTCACACTACTTTACTTTTCAGTAGAGCCAATCCCTCATGGGTGCTCTAGATTAACACCTGATTGTCATTTTGGTGCCCAAACGTAAAGAAAAGTCCAATTGAAACCACATACGTAACTCGAAGGTAATAAAGCCGGGAAAAATAAAATAATATAGACACAAAATATTTGAGCATACTATTATTTATAAGTGTGGATTGTATCCCTATTCCAGACACAATAGGGAATACAAAGAGAAAACCAGGGCACATAGAAAGAGCTATGAGCACAAGAGACCCCACAAGAACGATCTCATTCTTTATCTCAGAGAGTCGATTAAAGCCCTTGGCCTCATGATTGACATGGATGAAATATACTTTTAGATACATTATTGAAATAACGACCTCTTGTACAATTGGGTTCAAAACTCCAGAAGACTATAATTGTCTCATATATGTATTAAATTTTATCAATTTGTTTAATTAGATTACAATATCTCGCCAAAACTAGTAATCCCCATGAAAATTGGCAAGTTCTCAAGGTGAACGAATTTCATGAGCAACATGATACCGATGTCAAGAACCCTAAAATAAGACATAGAAAATTTTAAGCCAATGAAATCCTAACAAATTATATTATTAATTAAAATAAAAACTAATTTAATTATTTATAAAGTTAAACATTATAACATTCCATGGTCAATGCAAAATTAATAGTGGTCCAAAGGAAAATCCATTGCTAGAGTCTTGTAGATACTAATAAAATTGAATGAGATAATTGATATTTGGTTGAAATTTTGATCATTGTGTTTTTTTTATAAATATATTTACCTTCTTATAGATACCCATTCCAACTAGTAATAAAAATTCATGACATTTTTAACTTTCATATGAGTAAGGTATGCATTCTTTTTAATTAATTTTTTTTGAAATAAGGTTTTACAATTTTAATTTAATTATTAATAATTAATAGGTAGAGGATAATGATTTAATTTTTGATGAATATTTATGGAATATTTTTAGTAATAGTTAGGCTTGATATTTATGTCAATGATATTTATTTCATTGTATTCTTTTCAAATTAATTAGAAATACATTATAAAACTAAATTAAAATAAAATATATATAAAATATTTTTACTATAAAATAAAATGAGTTATGGTTTTTTTTGGGCATATGGGATTGATAAGCCTGATATTGGGTCATAGTAGTGTAACAAAACCTAACTTTAATTTTCTGTTTTAGAGAATATTTTACTTTTATTTTAAGAGCCCATATATACATACTTACACATCCCCTTCACAGTGGGTTGTAGAATAAGCGTTTAGACTTAGCAAATAAACCTATAGACCCAATAAATTCAAAATTTTCATATTAAAATAAAAATAAATCTAAGTAATTAAGTATTTTTTAACACAAATTTTAAATTTAATTATTATTAATAAAAATAATTTAAACTAAATTTTATTTTTATTATGTTTTGAATTTTTCAATTTTAATCTCATGATATGTATTGTTAAATAACTATTTTGATGTTGATATTATAGATTATGGCTACGGTTGTTATAGATTAAAGAGAGAATTCGTCGATGATTCTTTCCCATATACTCATGATCGCTCTTTCTATGCACCCTTTGTTAATGTCACAATCTACATGAGGAAGGGATTTATATTTTTATTCAATTTAGGTAGAATTAGTAGAAAGTGTGAATTTTTTATAATTTTATTATGATTTTTCAAGATGTTGAATTTATGTATTTTTTAGAAAGAAAAAAAAATTAAAAAATTATTTAAAAAATGATTACATTGTTTATAAATCTTATAAATTGTAATTTTCACAAAAACTGCTGAGAAAAACTCAACAAATTTCAATCAATTTTAAATTAATTGCGGAAAAGCAAAGCCCAAAAAAATCATAAAAAAAAAATGTAAAAAAAGGAGACTAGAGAAAAAAACATTGCTAAGTCATCCTGAGCAGCAAAAAACTGATCAATCCAAAAATGTGAGATCCCTTATTGAATCCCTAAATGCTAGAGGCTGTATCAAACATAGCTAGGAGCATCTAATTAAACTCCATGCTTGGACGGGTCATCAACCATCGAATTCTGCTCCAAATTGAATTTTGCTCCAAATTGATATGGGAGAAAAAAATATGGCTAAAAAAAAAAAACCCAATATCCGCCGAGTCCAATGGTGTAGAGAGAGGATACTTAGAGAAGAAATATTTGGCATCCAATCAATTAAAAAACCATATATACACATTGAAAAAAAAAACCAAGAAAAAAAAAAGATCACCTCATCAGAAACTCCAAAACTTATAATATTTAGAGAACACCCAGCAGAAACGTTTCTACTATCGGGGCGTTGGCCTTTCAAAATACTTTCAAACTCTATTGCCATGGAACCAAATAGACTGCAGCTAGTCAACAGTCAGTGGGTGGCAGAAAGCCTTGGATCTACGTCTCTGTTCCGAATGGTGACCCCTTAGCAAGGACAACTGCTTCTTAGGCTCAGTATGGTGGTAGAAAGACCAGGTCAGCAAATTTTGGTAGTTTGCAAAACGATTGGGTGCTCTTCTTCTGGGGATGGGTCTGTAAAGCATCGATCTGTTGAAATGTTAATTTCAACGAAAACTGCCCCTGTACTCTGGCCGCCTTCTGATTTTTTTTGGAAGGATCCTGTCAAAAGCTGCTTGCTAAAATTGCATTGAATAGTCGTTTTCTTTTAAGGACAGAGTTTACAGTCTCTATACATTCAAAGATAGAGTGTTAAATTATACACAAGAGTGTTTGTATGTGCGGGAATTTTTTGTTTAAAGTTTTGGTGGTCCCACAGACCACGTCACCAGTCCACGGGAGCAGTGGTCCCATAGACCACGCGACAGCATTCTATTGGAGCGGGTTATTTTTGGAGCCCGTCTGTGGTTCTCAAACGTGGACCCAAAACTTTATTAACCGCAACCTATAAATTTTTCAGATCACATTTTACCCCTACGTCAGCAACATTTTTTCGGACCCGATATGGATTTATGAACCGGATTTTATAATTGATCGCGCGTCCATGGAGTTGGTGGTACGAGACCACATTTGTAACACGAAAACGTTACAATCTTATTTTAAGTTTTGAAGTCCAGGGGTATGTTTTAACACTATGGTTCGAACGGCAAAGTCTTATATAAGTTTTTTTTTATGTTCATTATAAAGTTTTTGTTATATGTTTGTTTTGTATCGCACAACGAAAAGGTATTACACCTTGGTTATTCATATATATATATATATATATATATATATATATATATATATATGTTTTAACATATATATAATATATATGCGCCATTTGTATAGTGGGTACCGGAGTCTTATTCATAGGTTTATTTTTATATAGTTTTTGTTTTATTAAAAGTGTTACGACATATATAAAGTGTGAAAAAGCCTGAGAGGCATGTAATGTATTGTAATTGTTTTATACACAGCAGTGTAGTAAAACAAAGAACAGAGATAGAGTGTTTTAGACAAAGCACAGTTTAGTGCGAAATTTTGGTGAGATAGTGAAGTTTTTTTCTGGCACTGTGTTTGCAGCAGTCTAGATTTTGTAATCCCTCTAAGGAGGATGTTTCTTTTGTAATAGTTTTTTCAGTTAATGGAATAGAATTTTTTCAAGAGTGAAACTCTATCTCCCTGTGAAGCAAAATTTTAATTTCTCTGTGTTTAGAGGAGAGTATTATTCTCTTTGTGTTTTGTTCTGGAATTGTCAGAAATTCCAACATGGTATCAGAGCTAGTCCAGGCTCTTAGAAGGTGTCAAAGAAGCTGAAGAAAGGATTTCTTGTTGCAGCAGCTTTTGCAGCAGAGTGAAGACTCAGTCAAAAGAATCCAAGGTATTTCTCAAGACATATTTTTTGTGTTACTGTTTGAAGACAGTTAGTTTATTTTTAAATACACAGTCAAGTATTTGAAGCATAGTTATAGTGCAAGGATGGCAGGAGCCATCACTAGCATGAGTGTTGGTAATGCTCAACTCCTACAATTTAATGGGAAAAACTATGATTATTGAGCAATAACTATGAGAGCCCTGTTTGCCTCTCAAGACTTATGGGAACTTGTTGAGGTTGGTTTTGAAGAACCAGTAGATGAAATTGAGTTTAATGCCTTAACACAGGTAGAGAAGGAATTTTTGAAGAGCAATAAGAAGAAAGACTCTAAAGCCCTCTTCTATTTGTACCAAGTAGTACATGAGAGTGTGTTTCCAAGGATAACAGCAGCTAGGATATCCAAAGAAGCATGGGAAACTCTCAAGACAGCCTATCAAGGCATGGAGAAAGTGAAGACAACAAAACTACAATTGCTGAGGAGATATTTTGAGACTCTCTGCATGAAGGAGTCAGATAATATAGACTCATTCTTCACACATGTGATTGGAATGGTCACACAGATAAGGTCTCATGGAGAGACACTTGAAGAAAGGAGGATTGTGGAGGAGCTATTGAGGAGCCTACCCTCAAAGTTTGATGTTATATTTACCACCATAGAAGAGACAAAGGATCTCTCAAACTTTTCAGTTGATGAGCTTCATGCATCACTGATGACACATGAACAGGGATTGGGTAGAAATGAAAACTCATCTTTGGAGCATGCCTTCAAGACATAGATTTCCTTTGGAAGAGGAAGAGGTCAAGGCAGAGGAAACAAGAGAGGAAGAGGCAGAAGCCAAAACAGAGGTGGAAGAAACAGTCCAGCAAATGCTCAAGGAAGGGATAGCAATCAAAATCAGAACCAAGGCCAAGGTAGCAGCCAGCAAGGTGGAAAGCAACATGCTCATGGACAAAGGTACGATAAATCCAATGTCCAATGTCATTATTGTAAAAAATATGGGCATTATGCAAATGAATGTAGGAAGAAGCAGCATGATATGGGTAAGATGTATGCACCATCATGGATAAACCACCAAGCAAACAATGTATTTCCGAATTAAAGATGACAACGAACAGAATGTTCCCTCTCAAGATGAGGGCACATTTGAAGAATGGATAAGAAATAGCAGCAGTGACACAAGAGGCTTTCCAAAGAGAAACAAAATATGAGAATTGGTTGTGGCACTTGAGATTTGGATATCTCAACTTTGGAGGTCTTAATTTGTTGCACAGAAAAGGAATGGTAAGAGGATTTCCATTGATTGAGAAACTGGACAGCCTTTGTGAAGGTTGTATCTTGGGTAAACAACACAGAGAAAGTTTTCCATCCGGGAAAATCATAAGGACAAAGGCACCCTTGGAAATTGTCCACTCATATTTATGTGGACCGATGTAAACACCATCACTTGCAAGTAGCCACTATATTCTAACTTTTATAGATGATTTTACAAGAAAAACTTGGGTTTACTTTTTGATAAATAAAAGTGAAGTGTTTGAAAGATCTGCAATTTCAAAGCACTTGTGGAGAACCAAATTGGGCTACACATCAAAGTTATAAGAACTGATAGAGGAGGTGAGTACATCTCTAAATAATTTCTTCGTTTTTGTAGAGAAAATGGAATTCATAAGCAAATTACAGCGAGGTACACTCCGTAGCAAAATGGAATTGCCGAAAGGAAAAATAGGACAATCATGGATATGGTAAGGAGTATGCTAAAGCCAAAACATTTGCTGAATGATTATTGCACTGAAGCTATACATTGTGCAGCGTATATCTTGAATAGATGCCCAACAAAAGCAGTCATGAACAGAGTTCCAGAAGAGGCATGGAGTGGCACAAAGCAAGGAGTCACCCACATGAAAGTTTTTGGTTGTGTGACTTATGCACACATTCCAGATCAGCTAAGGAAGAAGTTGGATAGCAAGGGGGAGAAATGTATTTTCATTGGATACATTGAGGAATCTAAAGCTTACAGGTTGTATAACCCATCCACCAAGAAGCTTATTGTGAGCAGAGATGTTCAGTTTATTGAAGAGGAAGCTTGGGATAGAAGCATTGAGAAAACAGTGAATGTTAAAAACTGTTTGTCTCATGATGAAGATGATGAAGAGATGGCTGAAATACATCCCTCAATAGTAGCACCAACACAAGGACAACAAGGAACACCCTTGAGGAGAAATGAGAGTGCTTCTCCAAGCACACCACAAGGAGGAGATTCGAGTGCTACTTCAAGCAATTGTACACCAAATGAAAGAGGAACAAAGTTTAGAAATTTAAATGAGATTTATGAGCAAGAGGTAGCAAAAGAAGGTATGAACTCTTTATTTTCTTTATATTGTCATGTTGATGACCCTATTCATTTTGAAGAAGCTATTAAAGATAGAAAATGGATAGAAGCTATGGATGAAGAAATTAATGCCATAGAAAGAAACAAAACATGGGATTTAGTTGAAATCCCAAAAGGTAAAGAAGTTATTGGAGTTAAATGGGTCTACAAGACCAAAAGTAATGCTGAAGGCAAAATTGAAAGACACAAGGCCAGACTTGTTTTCAAAGGGTATAAGCAACAGCATGGGAGAGACTATGAGGAAACTTTAGCACCAGTTGCAAGAATGGAAACCGTGAGAGCAGTGTTGTCCATAGCAGCACAAAACAAGTGGAAATTTTACCAAATGGATGTGAAGTCAGCATTCCTAAATGGAGTGTTAATGGAAGAGGTTTATATTGAACAACCTCTAGGCTATGAAAAGAAATGCCAAGAGCACAAAGTGTGCATATTGAAGAAAGCTCTTTATGGGCTGAAACAAGCACCAAGAGCATGGTACAGTAGGATAGATTCCTATCTACTAGAAAATGGATTTGAAAAATGTGAGGGAGAACCCACATTATATATCAAGGAAAAGGATGGTAAGATGTTGATTGTTGTCTTATATGTTGATGATGTGATTTTTACAGGTAATGAAGATTACCTGGTTGAAAATTTTAAGAAGGTCATGAAAGATGAATTTGAAATGACTGATATGGGTTTGTTGAAATACTTCTTAGGAATAGAAGTAAAGCAAAATGAAGATAAAATTTTTATTTCTCAAGAAAAGTATGTTAATGAAGTTTTGGAGAGATTTAACATGCAGGATTGCAAGGCAGCAATTACTCCCACAGTGATGGGATTACAACTCAGTAAAGAGGACAACAACAAGGATTTTGATCCTAGTTTGTACAAGAGCATAGTTGGCAGCCTCATGTATTTGACTGCAACTAGGCCTGATATAATGCATGCTGTTAGTTTGATTTCTAGATTCATGGAGAGGCCAAAATAAGCACATTGGCAGGCAGCAAAGAGAATTTTGAGGTATGTTAAAGGAACTAAAAGGTTTGGTATTTTATATACTTCTTCGGAAAATTCAGAGTTAATTGGATACACTAACAGTGATTGGGCTGGAAGTGTAGATGACCGGAAAAGTACTTCTGGTTATGTTTTTCACATGGGTTCAGGAGCCATTTCATGGGCTTCTAAGAAACAACTTATTGTAGCATTATCTACAACAGAGGTAGAATACGTGGTAGCTACAGCAACAACGTGTCAAGCAGTTTGGATGAGAAGGATGTTGAGAAGTTTATGCCAAGAGCAAGCAAAGGGGACAGTGATTTATTGTGACAATAACTCAGCTATTGCATTATCAAAGAATTCTGTGTTTCAAAAAAGAACAAAACACATTGATACAAAGTTTCACTACATCAGGGAATTGGTGAACAATGGTGAAATTGTTTTAGAACATTGCAGAACTTAGGAGCAGTTTGCAGACATTCTGACCAAGCCATTGGGGCAGAAAAGTTTTGAATTTTTAAGGAAATGTTTGGGTATGACTGATAACCCAGCAGTTGAACTTAAGGGGGAGTGTTGAAATGTTAACTTCAACTACCCCTGTACTCTGGCCGCCTTATAAATTTGTTTGGAAGGATCTTGTCAAAAGCCACTTGCTAAAATTGCATTGAACAGTCGTTTTCTTTTAAGGACAGAGTTTACAGTCTCTGTACATTCAAAGACATAGCGTTAAATTATACACAGGAGTGTTTGTATGCACGGGAGTTTTTTGTTTAAAGTTTTGGTGGTCCCATAGACCACGTCAACATTCCACGGGAGCAGTGGTCCCATAGACCATGCGGCAACATTCTATTGGAGCGGGTTATTTTTGGAACCCGTCCGCGGTTCTCAAACGTGGACCCGAAACTTTATTAACCACAACCTATAAATTTTTCGGATCACATTTTACCCCTACGTCAGCAACAGTTTTTCGAACCCGATATGGGTTTATGAACCGGATTTTGTAATTGATCGCACGTCCATGGAGTTGGTGGTACGAGACCACATTTGTAATGCGAAAACGTTACAATCTACTTTTTAGTTTTGAAGTCCGGGGGTATTGTTTTAACATTATGGTTCAAACGACAAAGTCTTATATAAGTTTTGTTTTATGTTCGTTATAAAGTTTTTGTTATATGTTTGTTTTGTATCATGCAACGAAAGGGTATTACACCTTGGTTATTCATATATATATGTTTTAACATATATATAATATATATGCGCCATTTGTATAGTGGGTCCCATAGTCTTATTCATAGGTTTATTTTTATATAGTTTTTGTTTTATTAAAAGTGTTGCGGCATATATAAAGTGTGAAAAAGCCCGAGAGGCATGTAATGTATTGTAATTGTTTTATACACAGCAGTGTAGTAAAACAGAGAACAGAGACAGAGTGTTTTAGACAGAGCACAGTTTAGTGCGAAATTTTGGTGAGATAGTGAAGTTGTTTTCTGGCACTGTGTTTGCAATAGTCTAGATTTTGTAATCCCTCTGAGGAGGATGTTTCTTTTGTAATAGTTTTTTCAGTTAATGGAATAGAATTTTTTCAAGAGTGAAACTCTGTATCCCTGTGAAGAAAAATTTTAATTTCTCTGTGTTTAGAGGAGAGCATTATTCTCTCTGTGTTTTGTTCTGAAATTCTCAGAAGTTCCAACACGATCACGACCTCAAACGATCTCCTATAGGATTCTTAATGCTTTCCTGGTCTCTCCCTCGTATATTAGAGGCAGAACTCAAATATTGTGCCCTCTCTCTTTGGAAAACTCTACGGTGTTTTTTTATAACCTAAACTTATGCATCAGTTTGATGAAAAGAATAAAGAATTTATTTAGTTTTTCTAGCTTGGGAATATTTGGGAAAGTTAAATATTGAATACTTTAAAGTAATAAAATATATAAAAAATTAATATATATATGATATTTCCTAATTCAAACAATATAAAATAAATCAATAATAATATATTTGAAGAAGTATATTTAAATTTAATATAATTAAAATATTAAAATATATTTTTTATAATTTATTGAAAAAATAATTATAAATTATCTAGGTAGTGTGCAGCTTTGCCGACATCCAGCCCCCGTGAGCTATAGTGTTGCGTGTTGTGTTGGAACCCGTTGATGACGGCATAATAGTGCAAGTGCTCGTTGATGATGCTCGGTTGGCTAACCTCTAGACCCTTTGTTCTTTGAATTGAGTTGACCCAGAGATGTGAACTTTGCACCCAAACCAATTTTGCAAAGGGTGTTACATCCTTGGCACTAATAAGTTACATTGCATAATTTTATTTTTCAATTAAACCATTTCTCTAATTTCATTTGTAGCAAACCACTAAAAATAATAGCTAAATACTATATGTAAATTTTTTTTTGATAATAAAATATAACTTTGACAAAAAAACCCAAACAAGCAAAATAAGAAAACACTTCTAAACTCTATAATACTTTACATTTAATTTTTTTAATAAACAAACACTTTTATTTTATTTTATTTTTAATTTTATTTTTTATAATAAAATAAATTTTGAAAAATAAAATCATTTATAAAGAAAGCCCATTTAATAAAAAAGTTAAGCTTATTTTACAATTGAAGGGATGTGTAAGTTAGTAGTTGTTTTTTTTTTCTCTGTAATTCAAATGTGTTCCTCTAAAATTAAAATAAATTATAGTTTAATTAGAAAAATAGTGTTTCCTATAATAAAGAAAAATAATATGTTGTAAAGTAATTAGAAGTTGGAAAAAAAATTCTGAGTAAAATACCTTTCAAAAATATTTCAACAACATATATATATATATATATATATATATGATTGAATAATGAAAAAATAAGTTTTGTACTTAAAACTTTATTTGTTCATATATATATATATACTTTATATAACATTCAAAAATAAAATTAAACAATGAATAAAAATTACACTATGGGGGAGTATCAGTATGGGGAGATGTGTAATGAAATTTCACTAATGTAGGTCAAACTAAAAAGGTAAACGAAAAAATTGAAAAAGAAAAATCTAAATAATGTTCACTTAAATAATAACTTACATAACCATATAAATAAGCAATTAAAAATTCATTCAAAATAAATTTAAACAATACAGATTTAAAATATGAAGAGGTTTACCAACACTCATAAAAGAGATATGGTAAATAAATAAAAATATAAATAAACTAGAGGTATGGTAAATAAATGAAACCTATTTTTATACTTTTTTCCAAGGAAAAAAGTCTCAATTTTTCATTAATGTAAGAAAAATTACATACATATTGCATTATTGGCATAATTAATCTATGCAAAGATCGGGTAGGAACCAAATACTCCATGGAGTCAAAATCTATCGTCATCAATGTCTAGTAAGTGTAGTAGCAAAAAAATAAAAATAAATACAGAGGTATGCACAATAATAAGAAATAGGTGTAGTAACTGGCTGCAAATAACCAAAGACCAAAATTGTGTAGTTTGTATCTAGACTGCCCCTGGTTCCACCATGCCCTCAATGAATGGCCGATGATAATATTGGTACTCCTGCAGACCATCCTGTTCAAAAATGTGCCATCTGCCCCAATCTAGCTGCAAGAATTCTTTGGATAATTTGTCAGCCATTTGGTTCCTCTCCCTCTAAATATGAGTAACATATATAAAATCAAAAGACGATTTTAAATAGAAGACTTCATCCAGAAATGATCTAAGAATGTGCGCATGAAATTGTACCTCAAGATTGAACCAATTGATAATGATTTGTGAGTCCCAAAAGATCTGTAGATTGTTGTAACTTTTCTCGTGAGCAAACAAGAGGAGGAGTTTGAGACTATTGAGTTCAGCATAATTGTTAGTGCCAGGTCCAAGGCTCATCTTGAGATGAAAGAAATGAGTGTTTGATAGGTGTAGAACAGCTCCTCCACCACATCAGGTCACATTAGATGAGCCATCGACATATGCCCATGGGATGGATCTATCAATATCTCCAGGGGTAATAATTCTGTTGTGAGGCGTAGGCTCATTGTTTGGATGAGGTGGAAGATGGAAGAGATGTTCTTGCATATGTTGTCCTAGTCTGCGATCTTGCCCAGGAATGAGGAGGGGGATTTTGCGGTCCTTTGTTTTGTTAGCAGCCTGCCACCGGTTTTTCCAAGCCATAGAAACTGAGGTGCCATTCCAAGAAAGAGTACAACCCAATGATGTTTCCATGAGGCGCCAAATATGCTTACTTGCAAGGAAGTCTAGAAACAGATTGTTTACATCCTCAGCCTACATGTGGCATAAACTACATCTGGAGGGGCCATGAATATCCCGCTTGGTGAAATTATCCTCTGTGTGTGTACAATTAGTGAGGATGCACCACATGAATAGCCTATATTTGGGGGGCGTTTTCAGTTTCCATAGGTGTTTCCACCACCATACGTTTAGTTGAGGCTCTAGTAATTCACACAGAGTTGTGTACCCCACCTTTGGTGAATATCTTCCGTTGGGGAAAATGGCCCAAATAATTTCATCATCCTGGTCTCTTAGTCGAATGTTTGTAGCTCTGAGTGCTCTGAGAAACTGATCCCAGTTCGGCGTCCATTCCTCGGGGATGGCAAGATTTTGTGCTGACTTCCATGCCTATGATGCCCAAGTAGAGTTCAGTGGATTAGAAATATGAGAGATAAAGAGGTGCCCAGATCGGGCCAGATGTTGCCCGATTCCCACGGGTAATTGGTACTCTTAGCCACTTCTCAACCAAGTGTCTACTCCAATTTTAACCCATTCACCTGAACCGATGCACCACACCAAGCCTTTTTTAATGAGCTGAATGGATCGAGTCATGGCCTTCCAAATGATTGATGTGCCCAGGGATGGTTGGATGTAGACTCTAATCCAGTCCATGGTTGATCTGTGTGCAATGTATTTGAAGTATGTAACTTCCTACCACAGGCTATTGTTGGTGATGAGATTCCAACCCATTTTGGCTGCCAAATCCGAGGCAAAAAGGTTAAGGTCTTTTAGTCCTTAGCCCCCTCGGGCCCCAACCTTTTGGTTTTGTAATCTTACTCCATGCGATCCAAGTATAGGTGCGACCATCCCATTTGCTTCTCCAAAGGAAATTCCTGTAGATTTGTTTGATCCTAGCAGTTACACCTTTAGGGATCCAAAAAAGGGCCATCCAATACACTGGAATAGCTTCTAGGACAAATTTGATGAGTACTAGCCTGCTAGCCTTGGAGAGCCATCTTTTCTGCCAGATATTGACTCTGCACTCCACTTTTGCAATCAGCTAGTTCCAGTCATTGATGCGGTAGTCATTTGGTTTTAGGTGAAAACCAAGGTATTTAGTACCTTCATCCAATTCTTTAAGAGAAAATTTGAAAAGGGCCAAGGCATGTCTGCATTCAAAGTCGGTGCAGCACACCAACATGATGGTGGATTTACTATTGTTGGGGTCCATACCAGTAGATTTACAAAACATGTTGAGTAAATTCAAAATGTTAATATTTTCATGAGGAGTTCCATCAAGAAATATAACATCATCCACGAACATCATATGGGTCAATTGTACAAAATCAACAATTCTGACTCCATGAATAGAACCATCTTCTTTTTCTTTCGCTATCAGAGAGGATATTCCTTCCATAATTAAAAAGAATAGTAAATGAGAGAGCGAGCATCCTTTCCTAAGTCCCCAACCTACATGGAAGAAGTCAGATGTTGCACCATTTATAAGAATGCTGAAAGTGGCATTAGTAATACATCCCATAATCCAATTAGTGAAGGAGTGTGGGAAGCCAATATGAATAAGAATGAGTTGCAGGTAACTCCAATTGGCAGAGTCAAAAGATTTTGCAAGGTCAAACTTGAGGATGGTTCTTTTAAGGCTTTTGAGTTTGATGGAGTGTAAGGCCTCCTGTGCAGTACCAATCACATCGTGGATTTGTCTATGATTGAGAAAGGAAAATTGTTCTTTGGTAATGTGCCGGGATAGAATTGGCTTAATATGATTAGCAATGATCTTGGCTATAATCTTATAGATACAACTGCAAAGGGATTACGGGTGATAGTCATTGAAGGATAGGGACTTATCAATTTTGGGAATGAAGGCAATGAAAGTAGCATTAAATCCATCATATATCTGACCAGAAGTCCTGCTAGATTCAATGACCCGAAGGAGGTCCTTGCCAATGATTTCAATAAAGGTAAGGTAAATTCAATAGGCCACCCATCAAGACCTGGGATTTTTTCCTTTTTAAACCATTTTAGAACCCCCTCCAATTCACCCATAGTGACCGGGGCTTCAAGGTCCTCCAAATAATCCTCCTGCACAAAGTTGTGCATGGAGCGAGCAATCTACATGATCTCCAAAATATTTGCATTCCATGGATACCTATCTTGGTTTGAGAAGTGATTTATGCCCACATCTTCAAGCTAGGAGTGAGTATGTGCCATTCTGCCATTCAGGTTCTTAAGGTCCCATATAGTGTTGATGATCCTTCTGCCTTTGGCACATTGTTGAAAGAATCTATTATTTTCATCACCAGCTTGTAACTAGATAGCCTTTCTCTTGAGCCTCCATTCCTCCTCCTTTTCCTTAAGAATATTTGCTTTCTCCAATTCTAGAGCGATAAGTCTATCCTTAGTCTCAGCGAATAGTAATCCATGCCCATCCGTGCCAGTCATATATCTGAATTCATTCTCAATGTTTGTTAATGACTCCTCTTTTTTTTTTCTTGCTTCTAGCCCAGCTCATGGTGCGAGACTTCAATCTAGCTAGGTTGTTGTAGAGAACTCGTGTAGGCTCCATATCAAGACATTTCTCACAGTGTTGTTATTCACACTTGACCATAGAGTGAAAAACAGACTCCTTGAGCTAGTTGGAATTAAACTTGAATGAGGAGCGGGGTTTTCGTTGACCCAACTGAAATTCAAGGTATATAGGAGAGTGGTCCGAGTAGCCCCCATCCTCGACCCATTGTCATAATTTTTCAAGTTTCTCCACCATCGAGACCTTCATCAGGAATTGATCAAGTCTTATGGCCAATGCAGCCTCCTCGATCCTTCTATTCCTCCAAGTGGGGAGTTTGTTCAACATGACGAGATCCAGAAGATCTGCCTCATCAATCATATTCTCGAAGTAAGCATATTTTGTGTCTGGTGTGGCACACAGACCTAAGGATTCCGAGAGACCAATGGAAAAATTTAGATCCCCTCCCATAATGATGTTGCCTTGTTTCATAAGTATTGTGCATCCAATCATCCCAAAATTCCTCTCTGTGGTGGCAGGGACCATATACATTGATTAAAGAAATTGAGATATCATATTCTTGAGTAGTTATATCAGCACCTAGGATGCTATACCTTCCCCACCAGCTATGGATTAGGACATATTTTTTATTGAGTCCCACAGCGCAACCACCAGATCGCCCACGGGCGTCAATAGTATGAAAATTCCAGTCGAGGAGCAGATTAGACACTATGTTAGCAACATAGATACCTTCGCCTAGTGTTTCATGAAGGAAGAGGGCATCCACACAAACACGAGCCAGCATTCATTTGAGGGCGAGTTTTTTGTCAAGACTGGCGAAACCTCGACAACTAAGGGAAAGGAATATCATGGATCACCACTACCTCGGGTGTTCTTTTCTCTAAGAACCCGATCAATGGGGTATTGTGTGCTAGCCGTGACCTCTAAGCCGGCCTTTTTGATAGCTTTGGTGATGGATGAGGGTTGACCCCTCTAGGCTTTTAGATTAGACACTCCGGAGTCTGCTCCAAGGCCATATTCAAGAGGATCAATGGGTCGGGCCTATGATCTGAGGTTGTATTGATGTCCCGTGGATGGGCATGATGAGTCTGGAATCAAGAGGGAAGAGGTATCACCAGAAATGGTGCGGGGAGTTCGGCCAAGAAACAGTAGGAGGAGCAGTTGCAACATGACAGTTAAGGGGATTCAGATTAACATTGTCTAAATTAATGGATGGGGATGCAAATGACAAGGCAAGGGAACTAGAGAAATTCAATGCAGTAGAATTCGAAAGGGATGTAGTGAGAGTAGTACCCAGAATAGGAGTCCAGTCCTCCTCTAATCGGTGGATATTACGGTGCAGAGCCTTTAGGCTCAAAGTAGGGATCGATATATCATCAACATAAGTGCCTTGAATAGGTGCAACTGTCGTCGAAGCCTGTGCCCGCTTCTCTGCCCCCCCAAGTCCATTTGATTCCCCGCATGCATCAAGACTTTCACTAGAGAAGTGGCCGAAATGATGAGTGGACACTCCTTGTACAGGTGCCCCACCTCATAGAAGCGCCTGCATCTGAAGGTAACCCCTTCATAATCAAGAATCTATACTCCGACCATATCGTTGACGTGGAGGTTGAAAGCCTCGACAAGCCCATCCCTCGTGTCCAGATGAACGAGTATTTGAGCCACTGATATGTTTCATATCTTGAGATAGGATCGATCATGATCCAAATAGACAGGTCCTCTCCAATCAAACAGAGGGTTTCTTAATTCCAAAAGTGTAATGGTAGTCTCGGCAATCTAACCCAAATCGGACCAGCACCAGACTTCTCCTTGTCCGGGTCAAAGAGGAGTGTCCATCGCTTTAGTAAAACTGGGTAATCTCTATGTGCCAGTATTTTTTAAGAACCCATTCAACCATTTCGAGTTGAACAAATATGAGCACAAACCAGCCCTGATTCATGGTCAAGACCCCCAGAAGCCGCATCAGAGATTTCCCCCAATTCTTAGCCATCCAAATTTTGTGTCTAGCGGTGGTGTAGTTTATGCCTCTGACTTTGCCAACCAAAATTGTCTGGGAGGTGTGTTCCAAATTCTTCATGCCTATGCCCTGCTCGAAAACAAGGTCTCTTCTTCTGGCTCTGCTCTTGGTACACCGATTCTTCTTTTTTCCCCTGTTTTTGACCTTGTCCCACCCTAATCCATCCACATCAAGGCCATTTTCCGAGTCAGAGGTCTTCAGTTTGTCAGTTTTTGGTGCTATATATGGTATACCCTCAAAGCACCCAGATGCCACAACAGTGGTCAGAACCTCTTGTCCCGACAAGCAAGTCGATTGTTGATCCCCCTGGTTGATTTCCAACTGCTCGAACCTGAGGGTTCCCTCTTGAGGTCCACCCCCAAAATGCAACCCTATCTCAAACTGACCCAAATTTTTCGGAGTCTCCTGCGCTTGTTGTTCCCATAACCTCAGGACAGAAGGCGATGGCATGGAATATGTAGGAGATGCCATGGGGGGAAATATGGGTTCCATGCAAACCGTCGTTGAGACCGTAGGTGTTTCCTCTAAGGTGTAATGTAGCATGGATGTTTCACCAATTTCCATCGCCGCCACATCCTTGTTTCCCAAGTCTACCTCATCCTCTGGTTCACTTTTCCTGTGAGAGGAATATCCAACCCTTATTTGGGAGGGTTCCATGTGGTCTGAGGAGTAATCAACCTCATCATCCAACATTCTCGGCCACATAGTAAAACCCTTGTTCTTGATAGTAAAAACCACTTTGCGCCAAAAAAACCCTGTTCCGAGGTCTATAAAATAAATGGTCGGGAGGAAATGGAAAACAAGGCTCAGGAGAATGTCATAAGAAATTATGAGGTCCCTTCTGTCGAGATTTTGGGATAGAGAGGAGAGCGACAACCACGAAAATAGCTAAAGACCCGCGATATCAGCCGAGAGACCCCACACCCATGGGAAAACTAGAGCGAATGTCAGTGAGGAATGAGGTATGGGAGTAAGAAAAACCAGTTGAAAGGAGTCACTCATCACAGGGTGCAAATAAAAAATTCTCTGCGGCATAACAAAGGAAAAATATAAGCAAGAAAACTGAGACAACAGGCGGCCTCAACACAAATCTGCAGCCTGAGTCAGCTAAGCCTGAAGAGTGGAAGGTGCCAACCACCAACGCCGACCCAACCGGCCATTGTTAGGTTATGTTTTCTTCCATGCGCTCCTAGGGTTTCCAACCTTTGATCACGACCTCTAGATCGAGACTCACTCCTCCCCTATTTTTATACTTACTCCAGAAGTATGGTAAAATAATAAAAGATATAAATAAACTAAAGGTATGGTAAAAAACTAAAACATATTTTTATATTTACTCCATAAACCTCTTTATATTTACAAAAACTCAACAAAGAGGTTTTATTTAGGCTAAGCCTATGTGCCAAATACCATATTTATAAAAGAGGTATGGAAAATAAATAAATATAAAGGATGTATAAAGAAGTAAAGTAAATAAATAAAAATATATCAAATAGGATTAGAAATCAAAATCTAATTATATACCAAGCCTATGGGCCAAATACCATGCAAAAAAAAAATATATTATCCCTAATATTAATATTAATATTATTATTAAATCTAATATTCATATTAATATATTGTAATATTAATATTATTACCTTTAATAACTTTGATTTAATGCAATATTAATTTTTTATTATTATAATATATATTAATATATCATGATATATATATTAACTCTAGATATATATCGGAGGGCATAACAAAGACATATGATAGAGGTGGAGAAATAGGAGGCCTCACAAGGGAGAGATGTAGATAAACTAAAGGAGAGGGGAGAGGAGGAATGAATAGAGAGAGAGGGAGAGGAGTGAGAGAGGTAGAGAAGGGTAAGAGAGGGAGAGGGAGACATAAAGTTGGAGGTAGGAGAGAGAGAAGGGGAGAGGATTGGAGAGTAGAGAGAGGGAGAGAGAGAGAAGGGGGAAGAGAGAGGGATGTAGGAGAGAAAGGGAGAGAGAGGAAGGGATAGAGAGATGCAGTTGGAGGCAGAGGGAGGGAGGGAAGAAGAAAATCATAGAGAGTGAGAAGTGGAGAGACAGGGAGTGACAAGGGAGAGATGGAGAGAGAGTGTGTATGTTTAGGGGTGAGATAAAGAGACATAGAAGGAGATAGAAGGAGAAATGGAGGGATATAGTAACATAGTTGGAGAGAGAGATAGAGTGATGGGGGAAGAGAGAGGATTATAGGGAAAAGAGAGAGAGAGAGAGAGAGAGAGATAGGATTGAATGGAAAATAGAGAGAGAGAGAGAGAGGAGGGGGGAGATAGAGGGAGGAAGGAGAGAAAGGGAGAGAGAGGAAGAGAGTGATGGGGGAAGAGAGAGGATTGTAGGGGGGAGAGAGAGAGAGAGGGGGGGGGGGGGGAAGAGAGAGGGAGGTAGGAGAGAAAGGGAGAGAGAGGATGTACAAGAGAGATGAGGAGATAGGGAGGGATAGAGAGATGGAGTTCTAAGTGGAGAGAGGGAGGGACGAAGAAAGACATAGAGGGAGAAGTGGAGAGGGAGAGGGAGTAACAAGTGAGAGATGGAGAGAGAGAATGCATGTTTGGTGGTGAGATGAAGAGACAAATAATGAGAGATGGAGATAAAGGGGAGAGAAGGAGAGAGAGAGGCATATAATATCAAAGTTGGAAGGTGAAGAGAGAGAGAGAGAGAGAGGTGGGAGAGAAAGGAAGAGAGATAGGAAGTGAGAGAGTGGAGAGAGGTAGGGAAAGATAGATGGAGATGGAGGGGGAGAGAGAGGGAGGTAATAAGAAAAGCATAGAGAGAGAAAGGCAGAGAGATAGAGAGAGGGAGTGATAAGGAATATGGAGAGAGAGGGAGAAAGGATGAGAGGAGGGAAGAGAGATAGAAGCGGGGGAGAGGCATGGAACGAGAAGAGAGAAAGAGAGGGAGAGGAGGAGGTAGTGATAGATAGATAGATTGGAGAAAGAGAGTGTATGTTTTGGGTTTGATATAGAGAGACAAAGGGAGATAGAGATATCGATGGAAGGTAAAGAGAAAGAAGAGAGAGATGGAGACAGAGGGGAGGGCAAGGGAGTTTGATAGATATGGAGTGAGAGAGTGTGTGTGTTTGCGGGGGTGAGATAAAGAGACAATGAAGGAGAGATGAAGAGAGATATGGATATAGATGGAGGGGGGAGAGGGAAGAATATTTCTTGCACTAGATGCATTGATTTCAGTGTCGATGGTGATTTTTAATCCTATTTGATTGTTTGCACTATATGCATTGATTTTAGTGTAGATGTTCATTTCTAGTGATATTTGATTACTTGCATTAGATGCATTGATTTCAATGTAGATTATTTCTAATCACAATTGATTGATTGCACTAAATGCATTGATTTACCTGAGATATGATTTCTAATCCTATTTGATTGCTTGTAATAGATGCATTAATTTCAATGTAGATGTTGATTTCTAATTATATTTGATTGATTGTTTGCACCATATGAATTGATCTTCTAGAGGAAAGGTTTGCACCTCGAGATTTGATCCTCTTAGCCTTTAATAAATGATGAATTAAAATAAATATAAGCTAATAACACTTTTACTAAAAACAATTAAGAATAAATTTTTTTATTTTATTAGTTTATTCATTGATAATTTTTTAAATTAGTTTACTCAATTCGATTTGATTTCAAAGCAGTTCAGTTGTACTTCAAATAATGTGCGTTACCCAGCTAGAGAATTCTCTCCAAGGATGTCGATGTGTCTCCTAGCTTCCAATTTGCACGAATTTGCGTGACAATGATATTCAAGAACGTACTGTATCTGTCGTTACAAAATTGGAACTATGAGTCAGATTGAGACAAACATGATTGGATGAACTCAGATAGAAATAAAAATTATACGATCTAAAGAAGCAAATGTGATATTAGTATTGCTGCCTCACTTCTCGTGAAAGACTGGAGACTGGAATCGTCTCTAGGGCTTCTTTTAAATATGTAGCAGAACCATAATTTTTTCCTCCAGAAAAGCAATGAGGGAAGCTCGAAACAAATTAAGAACGCTTCTTATATGCCAGGCTGTATGATTGGAAGAAGCCACAAACTGCCCCATTTGATCTTTGAAGTGTTGTAATACATCTGGTATCCTGGTATCAATAGTTCAGTGATGTTGGAATATTGCAAATTCCAGATTTAATCAATGGAGAAATTAAACTTCCCCTCCACAACACAGAGAAATAAATATCACTTTCAGAAAACAGAGTTTTCAACTTAATAAAACAAATTTTATTCCATAAAAAATCTGTTACAAGTTCTTCCTCACTCAGAGGGAATTACAAACTGCTGACTGCTCCTAACACAGTGCATACATAAAACCTTTGTCTCAACAAGAAATAAACTTCCTGTCTCTCTCCGTTAAAAAAAAAAAAATTGCTGTGAGTTTTTTTTTAACTCACTGTCTCTGTCTATTTAAAAAAAAACAGCTCACTGTGTTTTTATAAAATATACACTGTTGTGTATAATTTTAATTCTACTCTCTCTGTCCTTTTAATCAACGCACTGCTGTGCTTATATAAAAAAAATATAATCTGCTCTGTCTCTAAAAAAAATTAAATTACATCTCTGTTCTATTTATAAGCAAAATATCTCAATTTAATTTAATGTCATTCGTTGACAAAAAATCACCGCTTAAAATTTTCATTAATGGCATTTAAAAATTCTGTCAGCACCGCTTAAAAATTCATTGATGGCAAATTTGAACGCGGCAGTGGTGGTTTAGTGGTGCACTGGTGGCACGTGGTGGTGCATGGGCGGAGCCACCACGTAATGGTGGTTGCGGGGGCTGCCTTCCGCCTGTACACGAAAAATGGGGTGAGGCCCCGCACTAAATTACAACCGTTGATCGCTTGGTCAATAGCGATCAGTAAGTCAACTGCGGGGGGTTGCCTTCCATTAACCGTCGAGTGCTTTGAACTCCCGCTCTCCATCAATCTTCGCCAACCTGCTCATTGTTTATCCATGTTGCCGCCTTCAACTCATTCCGGTAGTTTGAAATTATTTTCCAACACTCCCCCTTAATTTCAACTGCTGGGTTTTCCTGCATACCCATGCATTTCCTGAAATGTTCAAAGCTTTTCTGCGCAAGTGGCTTTGTGAGGATATCTGCAAATTGATCCTCTGTTCTGCAATGATGCAAAATTATTTCACCATTGTTAACCAATTCACGTATGAAGTGAAACTTGGTGTCAATGTGTTTCGTCCTCTTATAAAAAACAGAATTTTTAGACAATGCAATAGCTGAACTATTGTCACAAAAAATCACTGTCCCTTTTACCTGTTCTTGACATAAACTTCTCAAAATTTTTCTCATCCAAACTGCCTGACACGCTGCTGCTGTAGCTGCCACATATTCTGCTTCTGCTGTAGACAATGCTACAATGGGATGTTTCTTAGAAGCCCATGAAATGGCTCCTGAACCCATGTGAAAAACATAACCGAAAGTTCTCTTCTGATCATCAACACTTCCAGCCCAATCACTGTCAGTGTATCCAACTAAATCTGAACATTCTGAAGCAGTATAAAAAATACCAAACCTTTTAGTACCTTTAACATACCTCAAAATTCTTTTTGCTGCTTGCCAATGTGCATCCTTTGGCTTTTCCATGAATCTAGAAATCAAACTAACAACATGCATTATGTCCGGCCTAGTTGCAGTCAAATACATAAGGCTTCCAACTATGCTCTTGTATAAACTAGGATCAAAATCCTTGTTGCTGTCCTCTCTGCTGAGTTTTAATCCTATCACTGTGGGAGTGATTGTTGCTTTGCTCTCCTGCATGTTAAATCTTTCAAGTACCTAATTAACATACTTTGCCTGTGAGATAAAAATCCCATTTTCATCTTGTTCTACTTCTATTCCCAAGAAGTATCTCAACAAACCCATATCAGTCATTTCAAATTCTTCTTTCATGACTGTTTTGAAATGTTCAATAAGGCAATCATCATTACCTGTAAAAATAACATCATCAACATACAAGACTACAATCAAGATTTTACCGTCTTTTTCTTTGATGCAGAGGGTGGGTTCTCCCTCACACTTTTCAAAACCATTTTCCAGTAGATATGAATCTATCCTACTGTACCACGCTCTTGGCGCTTGCTTCAGCCCATAAAGAGCTTTCTTCAACTTGCATACTTTGTGCTCTTGGCCTTTCTTTTCATAACCGAGAGGTTGTTCAATGTAAACCTCTTCCATTAACACTTCGTTTAGGAATGCTGACTTCACGTCCATTTGGTAAACTTTCCATTTGTGTTGTGCTGCTATGGACAACACTGCTCTCACGGTTTCCATTCTGGCAACCGGTGCGAAATTTTCCTCATAATCTATCCCATGCTTATGTTTATAACCTTTAACAACAAGACTTGCCTTGTGTCTCTCTATTTTGCCTTCAGCATTACTCTTGGTCTTGTAAACCCATTTAACACCAATGACATCTTTACCTTTTGGGAGTTCAACCAAATCCCAAGTCTTGTTTCTTTCTATGGCATTTATTTCCTCATCCATAGCTTCTATCCATTTCCTATCCTTGATAGCTTCTTCGAAATGAATAGGATCATCAACATGAAAATATAAAGAAAACAAAGAATTGATACCTTCATTAGCTATATATTGTTCATAAATATCTTTCAAACTTCTGAATTTCTTACCTCTTTCAGTAGGTGTACCAATGCTTGAAGAAGCACTTGAATTTCCTCCTTGTGGTGTGCGTGGGGAAGCACTTTCATTTCTCCTCAAGGGTGTGCTTTGCTGCTCTTGTGTTGGTGCTACTGTTTGGGGATGTATTTCAGCCAACTCATCATCATTTTCATCATGAGATAAACAGTGTTTAACATTCACTGTTTTCTCTATGCTTCCATCCCAAGCTTCCTCTTCAATGAACTGAACGTCCCTGCTCACAATAAACTTCTTGGTGGATGGGTTGTATAACCTGTATGCCTTGGATTCCTCACTGTATCCAATGAAAATAAACTTCTACCCCTTGCTATCCAACTTCTTCCTTAGTTGATCCGGAATGTGTGCATAAGCCACACATCCAAAAACCTTCATGTGTGTGACACCTTGCTTTGTGCCACTCCATGCATCTTCTGGCACTTTGTTCATAACTACTTTTGTAGGGCACCTGTTCAAAATATACGCTGCACAATGTACAGCTTTAGCCCAATAATCATTAGGCAAGTGATTTTCCTTTAACATACTCCTCGCCATGTCCATTATGGTTCGGTTCTTCCTTTCGGCTACGCCATTTTGCTGCGGAGTATATCTAGTGGTAAACTGCTTTTGAATACCATTTTCTCTACAAAAACGTAGAAAATCTTTAGATATGTACTCACCTCCTCTGTTAGTCCTTAAGAATTTGATATGCATCCCACTTTGTTTCTCAACAAGTGCTTTGAAATTGCAAAATTTTTCAAACACTTCACTTTTGTTTTTCAAAAAGTAAACCCAAGTTTTTCTTGTAAAATCATCTATAAATGTTAAGATATAGTGGCTGCTTGCAAGCGATGGAGTTTGCATCGGTCCACATACATCTGAGTGGACAATCTCTAAGGGTGCTTTTGCCCTTATGCTTTTGCCGGAAGGAAAACTTTCTCTGTGTTGTTTCCCAAAGATACAACCTTCACAAAGGCTGTCCAGTTTCTCTATCAATGGTAAACCACTTACCATTCTTTTTTTGTTCAACAGATTTAGACCTCCAAAGTTGAGATGTCCAAATCTCAAGTGCCATAACCAATTGTCATCTTTTGGTTCACTTTGGAAAGTCTCCTGTGCAACTGCTGCTTTCTCTTCACCATTCTTCAAGTCTGCTCTCATTCTGAGAGGGAACATCCTGTTCCTTGTCATCTTCACTTCAGCAATACACTGATTGCTGGGTGGTTTGTCCATGATGGTACAAACATCATCCTCAAATAAAACATTATATCCCTTATGGAAAAGGTGTCCAATACTTAAGAGATTACATTTCATTCCTGGAACATAATAAACATCTACTATGGATTTCTTTGCACCTAATCTTGTTAAAACATTCACATCTCCTTTTCCCATAACAGAAACTTTGCTATCAGTTCCTAGTGTGACTTGTGACTACACACTTTCTTCTAACATAGAAAACATTGCTAAGTTTCCTGTCATATGGTTACTACAACCGGAGTCTAGAAACCATAAATCCTCGTTCTTTTCTTCAGCCATATTACAAGCTAAAAACAAATTGTTTTGGCTGCTATTTTCTCTAGTGAAATTTGCACTAGTTCTACTTCTCATATTTTTTACAATTGTAACATTGGACATTGGATTTATCATACCTTTGTCCTTGATCATTCTGTTGACCACTCTGCTGGCTATTGCCTCGGCCTTGATGCTGATTTGGATTGCTGCCCCTTCCTTGAGCATTTGCTAGACTGTTCCTTCCACCTCTGTTTTGGCTTCTGCCTCTTCCTCTTCCTCTGCCTTGCCCTCTTCCTCTTTCGAAAGACATTTGGGTTTTAAAGGCATGTTCTAGAGATGAGTTTTCACTCCTACCCAATCTCTGTTCATGGGTTATCAGTGATGCATGAAGTTCATCCACTGAAAACTTTGTGAGATCTTTAGTCTCTTCTATGGTGGTTACAATCACATCGAATCTTGAGGGTAAACTTCTCAAGAGTTTCTCCACAATCCTCTTGTCTTCAAAAGTCTCTCCATGAGATCTGATTTGTGTGACCATTCCAATCACATGAGTGAAGAATGAGTCAATAGTGTCTGACTCTTTCATACAGAGAGTCTCAAAGTCTCTCCTCAGCAACTGAAGTTTTGTTGTCTTCACCTTCTCCATACCCTGATAAGCTGTCTTGATATTTTCCCATGCTTCTTTGGATCTCTTAGCTACTGCTATCCTTGGAAACACACTCTCATGCACTGCTTGATATAAGAGGAAAAGAGCCTTGGCATCTTTCTTCTTATTTCTCTTCAGAATCTCTCATTCTACCTGAGTTAACATATTAAACTCAAGTTCATCTGCAGGCTCTTCAAAGCCATCCTCAACAAATTCCCATAAGTCTTGGGAGACAAATAATGCTCTCATAGTCATTAACCAGTAGTCATAATTTTTCCCATTAAATTGTGGGAGATGGATATTTCCCATACCCATATCAGTGATGGCTCTAGCCATTCTGCCCTCTTAACTATGATTCAACAACACTTGACTATGTGTTTAAATTAACTAACTGTACTGCAACAGTAACACAAAATTGTATAGAGAATTACCTTTGAATTCTTCTTGTCTGAACCTTCACACTGCTGGAGAGGCTTTTGCAATAACGAACTCCTTCCCTTCAGCTTATTTGACCTTCAAATAGCCTGGACTGCTCTGATACCATGTTGGAATATTGAAAATTCCAGATTTAATCAATGGAGAAATTAAACTTCCCCTCCACAACACAGAGAAATAAATATCACTTTCAGAAAACAGAGTTTTCAACTTAATAAAACACATTTTATTCCATAAAAAATCTGTTACAAGTTCTTCCTCACTCAGAGGGAATTACAAACTGCTGACTGCTCCTAACACAGTGCGTACATAAAACCTCTGTCTCAACAAGAAATAAACTTCCTGTCTCTCTCTGTTAAAAAAAAAATTCTGCTGTGAATTTTTTTTTAACTCACTATCTTTGTCTATTTAAAAAAAAACAACTCACTGTGTTTTTATAAAATATACACTGTTGTGTATAATTTTAATTCTTCTCTCTCTGTCCTTTTAATCAACGCACTGCTGTGCTTATATAAAAAAAATATAATCTGCTCTGTCTCTAAAAAAAATTAAATTACATCTCTGTTCTATTTATAAGCAAAATATCTCAATTTAATTTAATGTCATTCGTTGACAAAAAATCACCGCTTAAAAGTTTCATTAATGGCATTTAAAAATTCTGTCAGCACCGCTTAAAAATTCATTGTTGGCGAATTTGAACGTGGCGGTGGTGGTTTAGTGGTGCACTGGTGGCACGTGGTGGTGCATGGGTGGAGCCACCACGTAATGGTGGTTGCGGGGGCTGCCTTCCGCCCGTACACGACAAATGGGGTGAGGCCCCGCACTATATTACAGCCATTGATCGTTTGGTCAACATCGATCAGCAAGTCAACTGCAGGGGGTCGCCTTCCATTAACCGTCGAGTGCTTTGAACTCCTGCTCTCCGTCGATCTTCGCCAACCTGCTCGTTGTTTATCCATGTTGCCGCCTGCAACTCATTCCGGCAGTTTGAAATTATTTTCCAACAAGTGAATATAACTCTTAATACGGTATTTTTAGTGGATGTAATAATTATGAATATATGCTTTTTCCTAAAAAAAAATCACAAATTCAAAACTAAAAAAATAAAAATATATGTTTTAATAAATTTAATAATTAAATAATAATAATATATACGTACTTATATTATTTAAGGAAATTAGACTAGAGATTTAGTAATTAGACCAAAGATTTAATAATAAAATGTCGATACTAAAAAACACACAGTATATCCATAATTAAACGAGAGATTAATTAATAAGATGTGGATACCCAGAGAGACAGTATAGTAAATCCATGTAGTCGAAGAACTCGAAACGCTAGGTCAGTTTTGTTGAGATCAGTAAAAGCGCTCTCTCTCCCACATCCAATGCCTCTTTCGCTCTGATAACTGCTGCCAAAATATTATGTTTTGAATGTGCATTGGTCATGAAAACGGAAACAAAAGTTTGAAGGCTGTTGGGACTGACCTGTAAACATAGTCAAGACTAAGTTTTATCTCACTCTGGAAATGTATGTCGATCCCCAGACGTTCAACGTTATCGACCATCGAACGGCGTTGAAGGAGATCATTGGCAGGAGTGATTAATTCTCCATCTGTTGACTTGAAAATCTCCTTTACTGCACCAGTAAGTCTCAGCGTGCTCACTGTACGAATGTTGAAAATATTAAAGTCACCTGCCAGCCTTGGGCAGTGACAAGAAGAACAAAGTACAAAGGCAGCCGCAGCAGAAACAGAGATTGAGTGCGCAGCACTCTGCATTGAAGAAGAATGGGAATGAATTAATTTTTGATGGGTCGCAGCCGTAGATTGCAGATGAAATTAATTTGGTGATGGGTGGAGCCGTTCTTCACAGAGGAAGGATGAAGATTTTGTAGATCTTTTCTACAGAGGAGCCGACTAAATTAAAAATAGTCGTTTCGGGCTTTAAAGCCCTCAACAACCAGAATGAACAGAAACAAGCAGAAGTCCTTTTTTAATTTTGAATTGGCGGACAAGTGGTCCCCACCACTTCTATGCAAATCGGAATCGGAAAGTTATTCCTGAGCAGTGTCTTGTTGATGTGTAGAGTCGCGATGTGATCGCAATCGCAATTGCAATACATATGTTTTATGTACATAAATCACCCCACAGCAGCGGAGGCCCGTGGGTCCACAAGACCACGTGGCAGAAGTCTATTGAATCGATTGATTTCAATCGGAAGGTTCAATCGGCGGGATTTTATTGTGCGCCCCGATCAGGGCGGATCCGATCGCAGCGGAAGGATCGGAGGTTGTGTTCCGATCGCAATCGAAAGATTGAATGGGACACAGACTTCGTTGTCAAGTCATTTCCCGATCGTCGATTGTCGATTGCCTTGCCAATTGGAAGTGGAAGATCGGAGAATGTGTTTCCAATCGGAATCGAAAGTTTGGGCGGAACACAATGTATGTTGTTAAGTTTTTGCCGATTGTCGATTGTCGACTGCGTAGTGGTCCCCACTCGTACGTCCGGCATTTCATTTTTTTTAAGTTCCGCAAAGTCTTTCTTTTGTATTTGGTTTTATTTTGATTTAAGTTTTTAATATGGTTTTTATTGTAATGTTTATGACCGCCGCGCCACACATATATAAAGTGAAAAAGGCCCGCGTATGAAAGTATTATTGGTATTGTATTGTGAACTGCTGTGTGAGCCCGCAGGCAAGAAGAAAACATAGTAAGAAGAACAGAGAGCACTACTAGTGCGTTCTTGAAGAGAGACAGAGAGTTGTTTTGTTGAGCACTGCATCTGTAGCAGTCATACACTTTGTTGTTATCCCTCTCTTTAGAGGAAGAATCTGTATCAGTTTTGAAAGGAATAGAAATTTGTTTTAAAGTCCTGAAAACTCTGTCTCCTGTCAAATTGTTTAAATTACTCTGTGTTGTAGAGGAGAGATTATTCTCTCCATTTCTGTTTGCTTGGAATTCCCAAAATTCCAACATGGTATCAGAGCTAGTCTAGGCTTTTGAAGATTTCAAAGAAGCTGAAGAAGAAGACCTGTTGCTACGTTTCTCTCCAGCAGCGTGAAAATCTCAACAGAAGTTAAAAGTCAGGTATTTCTCAAAGATAATAGTCCTGTTGCTTTGTATTTAAAAGGAGTTTGTTCTTTCAAGAAGGAAAGACAGTTTGTTAAAGTCTGAGTTCAGCTTAAGAAGCAATGGCTGGACCAAGCACTGGTATGAATCTTGGAAGTGTTCAGCTTCCACAGTTTAATGGAAAGAACTATGATTATTGGGCCATTACCATGAGAGCCCTGTTTGTCTCACAAGACTTGTGGGAACTAGTAGAAGATGGTTTCACAGAACCAGCGGATGAGCAGGCTTTTAATGCCTTAACTCAAGCAGAGAAAGATGTATTGAAGAACAATAGGAAGAAGGATGCCAAAGCTCTCTTCTGTTTGTATCAAGCTGTAAATGAGAGTGTGTTTCCAAGGATAGCAGCAGCTAAGAAATCCAAGGAGGCATGGGAAACTCTGAAAGTTGCCTATCAAGGTATGGAGAAAGTTAAAACAGCAAAGCTTCAGTTTTTGAGAAGAGATTTTGAAACTCTTTGTATGAAAGAGTCAGACAGTGTTGACACATTTTTTACAGATGTGATTGGGATTGTCAATCAGATAAGATCCCATGGAGAAACTCTTGAAGATAGAAGGATTGTGGAGAAACTTTTGAGATGCTTACCCTCAAAGTTTGATGTTATTGTTACCACCATAGAAGAGACCAAAGATCTCTAACAGTTCACAGTGGATGAACTTCATGCCTCACTGATAACTCATGAACAAAGATTGAGAAGAGATGAACACTCATCTCTTGAGCACGCCTTCAAGACCCATATGCCTTCAGGAAGAGGAAGAGGTCAAGGAAAAGGAAGAGGAAGAGGCAGAAGTCAGAATAGAGGTGGAAGAGAGAGCTCTTCACGTTCACATGGAAGGAGCAACAATCAAAGCCAGAGCCACGGCCAATGCAACAGCCAGCAAGGTGGACACCAACACCAACATGCTCATGGACAAAGGTATGACAAATCCAATGTCCAGTGTCATTATTGCAAGAAATATGGGCACTATGCCAATGAATGTAGAAAGAAGCAAAATGACATGAAGAATAGGCAGAATGCTAATGTAGAAAAAGAGGAAAAGAACCCAAGTAATGTGCTGTTAGCTTGTAATGTAGCACAAGATAAAAATGATGATGTTTGGTTCTTAGATTCTGGATGTAGTAATCATATGACTGGCAACAGAGCAATGTTTGCCAATCTTGATGAAGAAGTTAAATCTGAAGTGACCACAGGGACTGATACTAAAATCTCTGTCAAAGGGAAAGGCAGAGTAAGTATTCGTGCAAGGAATGGGGAGCAAAAATTTGTTCCTGATGTGTATTATGTTCCAGGTCTGAAATGTAATCTTTTGAGCGTTGGGCAGCTCATAAACAAAGGTTACAATGTTATATTCAAAGATGATGTGTGCACAATAAAAGATATTCCTCCAAGCAAGAAAATTATTGCTGAAATACAAATGACCAGCAATAGAATGTTTCCACTCAAGCTCAACATTGACTTGAAGGGAAAAGGAAAGAATGTAGCAGCTGTAACTCAAGAAGCCTTCCAAAAGGAAGAAAAAGATGAAAACTGGTTATGGCATCTGAGATTTGGACATCTAAATTTCGGAGGATTAAATTTTCTGCACAGAAAAAGAATGGTAAGAGGTTTACCATTGATTGAAAAGCTTGACAACCTATGTGAAGGCTGCATCTTGGGAAAGCAACACAGAGAAAATTTTCCTTCAGGAAAAAGCATAAGGGCGAAAGCACCTTTGGAGATAATCCACTCAGATTTATGTGGGCCGATGCAAACAGCATCTGTTTCAGGCAGCAATTACATGCTGACCTTCATAGATGACTTCACTCGAAAAGTGTGGGTCTATTTTCTAAAATATAAAAGCGAAGTCTTTCAGAAATTTCGTCATTTTAAAGCTCTTGTAGAAAAACAGAGCGGACTTCACATTAAAGTCCTCAGAACTGACAGAGGAGGAGAATACATATCAAAGGAATTTCTGCGTTTTTGCAGAGAGAATGGCATACAAGCAGTTTACCACAAGGTACAGACCGCAACAGAATGGAGTTTCTGAAAGGAAGAATCGAACCATAATGGAGATGGTGAGAAGCATGCTGAAGGCAAAACACTTGCCGAATGAGTATTGGGCAGAAGCAGCAAACTGTGCTGTATACATTTTGAATAGATGCCCTACAAAAGCAGTGATGAACAAAGTTCCAGAAGAAGCGTGGAGTGGCAGAAAAGAGGGAGTCACCCACATGAGAGTTTTTGGATGTGTAGCATATGCACACATTCCAGATAAGTTGAGAAAGAAGTTGGATAGTAAGGGGGAGAAGTGCATTTTCCTTGGATATTGTGAAAATTCCAAAGGATACAGACTGTATAACCCATCCACAAAGAAGTTTATAATTAGCAGAGATGTGCAATTCATCGAAGAGGAAGCGTGGGATGGAAGCATTGAGAAAACAATCAATGTCAAAAACTGTTTATCTCATGATGAAGATGATGTAGATGTGGTTGAGATTAATAACCCATCCATTGCACAACCTCCAGCAGCGCAAGGCCAGCAAGGGATGCCTCAAGCGGCAGTGAGAACACCCTTGAGAAGAAGCGGCAGTGGTTCACCGAGTACACCACAAGGAGCAGAATCGAGTGCTTCATCAAGCACGGTTACACCAAGTGAAAGAGGAACAAGATTCAGAAGCCTTAGAGAAATCTATGAGCAAGGAGAAGAAAACAAAGGTATGAATTCCTTATTTGCTTTGTATTGTCAAGTTGATGATCCTATTCATTTTGAAGATGCTATTAAAGATAGAAAATGGATAGAAGCTATGGATGATGAAATTAAAGCCATAGAAAAGAATAGAACATGGGAATTGGTAGATCTCCCAGAAGGTAAATAAGTCATTGGAGTTAAATGGGTATACAAGACCAAAAGCAATGCTGAGGGAAAAATAGAAAGACACAAGGCCAGACTTGTCGTCAAAGGATATAAGCAAAAGCAAGGGATTGATTATGAAGAAAATTTTGCACCAGTCGCAAGAATGGAGACTGTAAGAGCAGTGTTGTCCATAGCAGCACAAAATAAATGGAAAGTGTATCAAATGGATGTAAAATCCGCATTTTTAAATGGAGTTTTAATGGAAGAGGTATATGTGGAACAACCTCTCGGATATGAGAAGAAAGGCCAAGAGCATAAGGTCTGTAGATTAAAGAAAGCTCTTTATGGGCTGAAACAAGCACCAAGAGCATGGTACAGCAGAATAGATTCTTATCTATTGGAGAATGGATTTGAAAAGTGTGAGGGAGAACCCACACTCTACATCAAAGAAAAGGATGGTAAGTTATTGATTGTTGTCTTATATGTTGATGATTTAATTTTTACAGGTAATGATGATTACCTTGTTGAAAATTTTAAAACAGTCATGAAAGATGAATTTGAAATGACTGACATGGGTTTGTTGAGATACTTCTTGGGAATAGAAGTGGAGCAAGATGAGAAAGGAATTTTTATTTCTCAAGCAAAATATGTGAATCAAGTTTTAGAAAGATTCAACATGCAGGAGTGCAAATCTGCAATTACTCCCACAGTAATGGGATTGAAGTTGAGTAAGAATGACAGCAGCAAGGATTTCGATCCAAACTTGTATAAAAGCATAGTTGGCAGCCTCATGTATTTGACTGCAACTAGGCCAGATATTATGCATGCTGTTAGCTTAATTTCCAGATTTATGGAGAAGCCAAAAGAAGCACATTGGCAAGCAGCAAAGAGAATTCTGAGGTATGTGAAAGGAACAAAAGGATTTGGTATTTTATATACTACTTCAGAAAATTCAGAATTAGTTGGATACACTGACAGTGATTGGGCTGGAAGTGTAGATGATCGGAAAAGCACTTCCGGTTATATTTTTCATATGGGTTCAGGAGCCATTTCATGGGCTTCCAAGAAACAGCCTATTGTAGCATTATCTACAGCAGAGGCAGAATATGTGGCAGCTACTGCAGCAGCGTGTCAAGAAATTTGGATGAGAAGAATGTTGAGAAGTCTATGTCAAGAACAGGTAAAAGGGACAGTGATTTATTGTGACAATAGCTCAGCTATTGCATTATCAAAGAATTCTGTGTTTCATAAAAGAACAAAGCACATAGACACAAAGTATCATTATATCAGAGAATTGGTGAGTAATGGTGAAGTTGTTTTACAACATTGTAAAACAGAGGAACAATATGCAGATATTTTAACTAAACCATTGGGACAGAAGACCTTTGAATTTCTAAGAGAATGCCTGGGTATGATGAATAACCCAGCAGCTGACTTTAAGGGGGAGTGTTGAAAATATTAAAGTCACCTGCCAGCCTTGGGCAGTGACAAGAAGAACAAAGTACAAAGGCAGCCACAGCAGAAACAGACATTGAGTGCGCAACACTCTGCATTGAAGAAGAATGGGAATGAATTAATTTTTGATGGGTCGCAGCCGTAGATTGCAGATGAAATTAATTTGGTGATGGGTGCAGCCGTTATTCATAGAGGAAGGACGAAGATTTTGTAGATCTTTTCTACAGAGGAGCCGACTAAATTAAAAACAGTCGTTTCGAGCTTTAAAGCCCTCAACAACCAGAATGAACAGAAACAGGCGGAAGTCCTTTTTTAATTTTGAATTGGCGGACAAGTGGTCCCCACCACTTATATGCAAATCGGAATCGGAAAGTTATTCCTGAGAAGTGTCTTGTTGATGTGTAGAGTCACGATGCGATCGCAATCGCAATCGCAATACATATGTTTTATGTACATAAATCACCCCACAGCAGCGGAGGCCCGTGGGTCCACAAGACCACGTGGCAGAAGTCTATTGAATCGATTGATTTCAATCGGAAGGTTCAATCGGCGGGATTTTATTGTGCGCCCCGATCAGGGCGGATCCGATCGCAGCGGAAGGATCGGAGGTTGTGTTCCGATCACAATCAAAAGATTGAATGGGACACAGACTTCGTTGTCAATTCATTGCTCGATCGTCGATTGTCGATTGCCTTGCCAATCGGAAGCGGAAGATCGGAGAATGTGTTTCCAATCGGAATCGAAAGTTTGGGCGGAACACAATGTATGTTGTTAAGTTTTTGCCGATTGTCGATTGTCGACTGCGTAGTGGTCCCCACTCGTACGTCCGGCATTTCATTTTTTTTAAGTTCCGCAAAGTCTTTCTTTTGTATTTGGTTTTATTTTGATTTAAGTTTTTTATATGGTTTTTATTGTAATGTTTATGACCGCCGCGCCACACATATATAAAGTGAAAAAGGCCCACGTATGAAAGTATTATTGGTATTGTATTGTGAACCGCTGTGTGAGCCCGCAGGCAAGAAGAAAACACAGTAAGAAGAACAGAGAGCACTGCTAGTGCGTTCTTGAAGAGAGACAGAGAGTTGTTTTGTTGAGCACTGCGTCTGTAGAAGTCATACACTTTGTTGTTATCCCTCTCTTTAGAGGAAGAATCTGTATCAATTTTGAAAGGAATAGAAATTTGTTTTAAAGTCCTGAAAACTCTGTCTCCTGTCAAATTGTTTAAATTACTCTGTGTTGTAGAGGAGAGATTATTCTCTCCATTTCTGTTTGCTTGGAATTCCCAAAATTCCAACAACGAAGATGCCTGAACAATATGAAACTCTAGTAATTAATCGCCGCCAAGTTCAGTGCGACCATGGGAAAATTATTCCAAACACATTCAAATTGCAGAGAACGAAGAAACAGGTCCATGGATTTTGAAGCTGGTTTGAATAAAGGAATACGTATTATGCAGCATAAATTTAAATGAATGTAATTATTACCCCATAAGGTGATGGGAGAGATTTTATGAAATTATCATCCCACAGGTTATAATGATGATCGCGCTTGCGTCTTTGTACACTGTCATCAAATACGGCAGTGCTTAAACTCATGACTCTCTTGCATGCCGTTACAAGCTTCCCCCACCTAAACAACTCCCATTCTGATGTTATTATTCTTTTGCAAATTAAATATTTTTACAATTTAGCAGTTTCAATGAGTTTGTTCATTTGTACCTTTACTTAAAGTTTTTAAGTAAATAAAATTTATAATATACTAAAAACATGATTTTGTGTGAAATTGCACATTTTATCAAAATGAGTTATTATTATTATTTTTTAAATAAAAATATATAAAATAAAAATTATATAATAATATTAAAATAATATTTTTTAAAAATTAAAAATTTATGTAGCTAAATTTAATATAATTAAATTTATAAAATTTAAATGAAAATCATACTCTAATAATGATATTAATGTAAGTCTTGGATAGATGTAATATTAAGTTATTAATTTTTTTTGTTTTAATATTATTTTGAGACATGATGATGATGTAATTTTACTCTTATAAAATTTTAAAAAAAATGATAAGATAGATTAGTTACTATTATTATTTTTAAATAAAAAATATAACATTAAAAATTATAAAATAATATTAAAATAAATTTTTTAAAAATAATAATATATTTTCAAAAATTAAATAAATTAAATATAATTTATTCATATAATTGAAATGAAAAACTAAATGTAATGATGACAGTAATACATCATTATTTTTAAATAAAAATATAACAAAAAAAATTATATAATAATATTAAATAATGATAGTAATACATTGAATGAGAAATTAGTGAGTTACGACTACCTTTCATAAAAATAGTCATAGTTGAATGACTTTCTTAACACAGTTGAATCCCAAAAAATGATATCTAATGTAACTACCTCTCATGGAAATGGTCATTCCATGATCATAGTTGAAGGACTTTCTTAAAGTAGTTGAATCCCAAAAAATGATATCTAATATAATGCAGTGCTAAAACCCCTCAATACTAAAATTAATACAATCAAATAGAAAAAAATGAAGTCTTATTACACATATTTATCATTTATATTTTGCATGTAAGATTGTAATATATATATATATATATATATATATATATATATATATATCAGATTGCAATAATTACACCAAAAGCGTTATCTTTGCTGGAGTGGGGTGAGCAAACATTGTTCACCCCAGCCAATCAAAACATTTCCTCATCACCCTTCTGTCAAGTAAAAAATTGACAAATGTAACAATCGGATTTGTCCTACATGTCTGGTGTTTTGAACCTGTGTCATCATACTTCACATTTATATATTATTAATTCCTTCGAGGAGTAACAGGAAAAAGAAAATGATGGATTTGGGGTTATGACGGTTTTATGATTGTCCAGATACAGAATCGGGATTGATCTGTACAGGCCGTGTCGCCAAAGCTCTTCAGCCATGGCCGTGTCAGAGCAAAAATAGTAGCAGTGGCAATTGGATTCCATGCCTCTCCACTTGGCCCTGACTTGTGCCTCCGCCATCGTAGCCGTGACGTCTACTTTCCCAATTTACCCCACTAAAACCCGCTTGCAACTCCGAGTCAACTCCTCGTCTACCCTTAAATGCTAGGGTTCACTCCAAATAGCCCTGGGGATTACCCATTAGGAGGGCATAACAACCCTCTACAAGGACCTCTCCCCCACCCTTATCTGCCACACATTCTACACTACCATCCGGATACTCTCCTATGAGGAACTTCGCAACACAACAGCTTCTGGAAATCAAGAAAAACCTCTGCCCCTTCTCAGCAAGGCACTCATCGGAGGCCTCTCGGGCATTATCGGTCAGGTAATGAAAAGGCCCACAAAAACCCTTATTCTTTTTACGACCGGGTCTAGAGTTCGAATCTCATACCCATTCTCAGCCCTATTTTCCAATGCTTGTTTGTATGTGAAACAATATTTGGATATGCCTCTGGGGACATCGTGGAATTGTTTGTGCGGCTTTAAAACCTCGTCTAATCACTCCAGGTCATTGCAAGCCCTGCAGATCTTATTAAGGTCAGGATGCAGGTGGATGGTTGTTTGGTTAATCCCAGGTACATCAAATTGGTAGACACGTTTACGAAGATCGCGAGGGCGGAGGGCGTGGCTGGGCTCTAGAGGGGGGTTTTGCCAAATGTGTAGAGGGCTTTCTTGGTCAACATTGGGGAGTTGGCTTGCTATGACCAGGCCAAGAGGGAAACTGTCAAGCGTGGGATTTGCAGTGATAACGTGGTCATGCACACACTGGCGTCCATGATGTCTGGGCTTTTGGCCACTGCGCTCAGCTGCCCTGCTGACATCGTGAAGACCAGGATGATGAACCAGGTAGGAGAGGAGCACATAGGCTCTGTGGATTGTTTGATGAAAACTGTGAGGAAGGAAGGGGTGATGGGTCTTTGGAAGGGATTTTTCCCCACTTGGGAGAGGCTGGGGCCATGGAAGTTTGTACTCTGGGTCTCTTACGAGAAGTTTCGGAGCCTCGTCCTTCTTACAACATGTTAGTTGCATCAAAAAGCTTTGGAATCACCTTCATGTTATAGAAAAATACTGTCGAGCGATGAACTCTGCCAATCTGAATTCTGCAAATGACTCGTGTGTTTTATTCAAAAAAACAAATGTCCCATTAGAAACGAAAGGAATACGAACCCAATTTTCCCTTCTTCACAAGAATTGAATGAGCTATATGTTATGGAAATCTCATGACAATTTTGTACATTGACGGTAAAGGTAATTTTCCACACCCCCAAAATAATCCAATCTCTGCCTCACATAAACTTGCTAGAGTATGAGGAACCTCTGGATTTGAAATCACTGCTTGTATACCAGGTTTTGGCCTCAATTTACACGAACATTCTGCAATATGTTTTTTGTCAGTAATAAAATCAGAATTATATTATAAAGAGATCATTTACAGAGATTACAAAAATTTCTCAAGTGGTCATAGTAAATATAGACCAGGGAGATATATTTCCGGTGTATCATGACTTAACTATAAAGGCAGTCTTATGAGGAAGCCTACATAGCATTCAGGTAGAAATATTACCACAAAGTATCTGGCTTGATAGCAAAAACATAATAGAAGATAGATAAGCATACTATCATTATTGTAGATAGTGGAACACAAGAGAACATAGACAGGAGGAGAATGGGAATAGGCCCTACTTGCTTGGACAAAAATATGAACAGAGTAGGTTCTAACTAGCCTTGGTTGGTTCATCTTGACCGGTGCCCTCCTCAACAGTGATGCATGTCATCAGAAGCTTGACCAGAGGGAAATGTCTTTATGTAGCCTCGCCAAGTCTTTGGTGACAGACTTGAGAGTCAGGTCAAAGAAAGTTATTATGTTGAATGCATGGTCTTCGTATTCCTTTTGTACATCTTTCCCACAACTACAAAATCTCAGGTGTGCCAATTCATCCCCAAGACTTGCTTAAATAAGGTGTTTCTTCTAGTTGTGTATTTAATATTGTTAGGGGTACACTGTAACTTCTAAAAATCTGCTATCATTTTCTTTTCAAAGAAAAAAGTCATATATATTCATATAAAAGGAATATATACATCTCAGACTGTCCACAAATTCGTAAAAAAGAGCCAGATTATATCCTTTTGACTTTCAAATCTCAAAGAATTTCTCTGATGACTTCCTCATCAGGCCCAAAATTTCAAATTTATCTTGCCTGCTATATGGAAATTTGATGACAGTCCTTTGTTTCTCATGCCTGTCACTTTATGTTTTATGTAGATTCATGAACTTTATTTTATTTTATTGTTATAAGCATATTTTTTATAACAAATAAGAAGTAGGTTTGAAGGTATTCCATTATCTAATCTTTCTCTGTATTCTTTTTTATATCTATAAGAATCTCATTTCCAACCAATTAACCAACAAATGGTGACAAGAAATAGGCGTTGCAACTAAAGATATTTTCTAACTTAACCTCTATTTAAACCACCACTCATTAGAATTTATGACAGGTAAGGTAAATATGTATATGTCAAATTTACAGTGTAGAATTTCTCACATGTCACATTTGATGTTTGAAAATTTTCCACAACCATGAAATATGTTTAAAATTGAAAAAAAAATCCTATAGGACATCAAATTCTAGGCATGTTCCTCATATTCAATCATGTTTCATTAGTACAAAACTGTATAAAATATAGGGATACCAAAGGAAGAAATTACAACCTATTGGAAGTTCAAGCGCTTCTTTTGAGAGATAACTTAAAGTCTTTGTGATTGCAACATTTTTTGTTTTTCATAGAGTTTAGTTGATGATTGTGTTGTGGATGATTTTGTCACCCCCCTAGAGACAACCTAGAGTTGCCATAGACCAGTGCCTAGGACATCTTAATATAGCAAGGAGCCCTTTATAGTTTGGGTTGTCAGTCCAAGGAGCTCACTTACTATCTCTTGTTTGAAACAAGGAAACTAAATTTGAATGGGACCAATCTCTCTCAGAAGCTGATACAAAGATAAGAGTAATGTAAAAACATCATGTAAAACTTCAGCATGAAAGCATCAGACAGTTAAGAGACCGCTTACTGTAAAGAGGGCCGATTCAACTAATATATCACAGAAATCAGATATCAGGAAGTGAGTGCAGTGAGGAAACATAAGAAGATATTAGCAGGCATAAGGGCGCACCAATTTACGAATCCTTAAGTCACTAATATAGCAGAAAATATGGAAGTAGTGAACATGGAACAACATATCATGACTAGGCCTATTTAAAGCACTTGACTAATTTCAGAAAGGGCACCACTTAAGATGAATCCTTACTGCAAACTAGTGAGCCACTCGCATTCTAGAACATGATACAAGAAGACAAATTGCATGAAACGAGATAATGTATTAAAAAATAAGAAAAGTTACATACTGTGAGATACCAAAGACCAGAATCCTCAATACAGTTATAACCCCTCCTCACTGAGACCCTACGGGCTCTGAAACTTCATACAGAAATATTACAAGATGAATACAGTCGTCTTCTCACTGCACAGTTTGCTGACAGAAATCTGGAACCCTTCAAATGTCTTATTTCTAAGTATTTATAGAACAGATCGAAAACTCTAGAGGAGGAGGTAGGTATCCAACATTTATTGATCTAATTTGAATAAGAATGGCGGAAAACATTCGCGCCCATAGCATGAATGACTAACTATAATTAAATGTACTTTACAATCTGTATTCAGAAATAAATGCTGGGAGATAAAAGCTCCTTATATACAAGATGGGAATAATAAAATATATACAATATATTGCCCGCGGCTGAAGAAAAATCTGCTGCCGTAAGGGATTTGGAATAATATGTATTTCAGTACTGTACTCTCGGCTCTTGGCTATGGATTTGAATCCTGGATCTTTAATGCAGGGAGGATGCATCTGGAGAGTTCTGAGAATCCACATCTATGTTTTCTTTAATGGCGGTCATCTCTCCCACCTACCCTCGGCTCCTTCCTTTAATTTCACCAGTATGATGTGTCCTTTGTTATGCTCCAGATCTTTTCAACGGAGGCAGAAAGTTAAAGCGCCAGCTAAGTCAATTTAAAACTTGCAAAACCCGCAAAACATTAGAGAAAAATGACTCGGTGACAGGGAGTGTGCATATGACAGCGGCCATGGAATTGGTAAAACAGATTAGGCCAGACATTGAGGAGATGCAGGGTGACAGGAGACACACGAATATAATGGAGAAACAAGGGGGGGGACAATGTAGAACACAATGGAGCGATAATGACTGAAAGGGTCAAAGGTCCATAAAATATGACGCGTCACCGGAACATGTGGATGATGGAGGAGAAACACGGTGTACACTGATACTCTATGATGACACGACCGCAGTGAGTGGGACCCGAATCGGAGATCACAATCGGAAGACGGAGTAAGGAGACCGGGGTGGTACACTTTAGAAGCTCAGATTGCGATTGAGGCTGGGACTACGATTGATCTAAGACCGTTCGATCCCAGAACAAGATCAACGACCGCGCTCGCATCGGAGGGTAATAAATCGGTGGGTCATGAAATACTGCCGATCGATTGTGCGCAGACCCTTCGTAAAAGCTAATTTCCACGCCGTTGATTTGAACCAGATCGGACGACCAGCATTGCGTCCGATCGTTAAGACCATATGCCCCTTCTTGCTTTGAATGGTGGTTTTCAGACTCGGGTCATATGGAAACCGAAGCGGGAGGGAGTCAAACTCTTAAGGAATCGGCCCGATTATTTAAAATGCGGGTTTTAAACCTTTGGGCAATGAATTTCAGGGCGGAGAAGATGGTGATGAGCGCGGCATGGGGGTTTTTGACCACAAAGACATTGGAAATATATTTGAAAGGAACTGGTGGCCAAAATTTGAATGGAGGGGGGAATATGTACAACAGATTGAAACATAAAGGGAAAAATGTGTGAAAATTTGCCATCATTTTACCAAAATCTAGATGGTACGCCAATAGTGCAAGTACAATTCCTAGATTTATCTCCAAAGAAGATGGTAGTATGGCACACCGATAGTTCAAGCCTAATTCCTAGATTTATCCTCCAAAGCAGATGGTATTATGTCACACCAATAGTGCAATTCTAATTCCTAGATTTATCCTCCAAAGCAGATGGTAGTATGTTACACCAATAGTGCAATTTTAATTCCTAGATTTATCTCCAAAGTAATCAAGCACAACCTATTTTTGTAACAATGGGTTTTGCAAGGAATCAACATATTGCTCACATTGGGCAACCTGATTGTGCTCTTCATATCCTGGAAAGGACTACTCTACCCTTTCTATGCAACAGGGCTTAAAACAAGATTACAGAAAAACATGAAATTGGTTTTTGGATTTAGAAGTTTGGAACTACATTTGTATTTCTTCAAATCTATATTTCAAGAGGAACAAAGCATGAAGTTTTTGTATCAACACCCATTTTCTTGTAATCTGTTCTATTAGTCATGGGGCCCCACTTTTATTAGGATAGGTATATTAAGTGTTGAAAACTCAGAGTACAAATGGTTACCAGATTTTTCTATTCTAAGACATCAGGATATTATAATTTAAAGGTGAAGTTTCTAAATATCAGAGCCTACATTTTATGCTTTTAAAATTTGGCTAATGCCTTATGCTGATTTTTAACATTTTACTTTCTTGGGTAAAATTTAATGAAAATATCCCCTTTTCTGATAGTAGCTATTTAATTTTTGCTTGTACTATTTATAGTATTCACGTCGGGGACCTATTACATCCCACACATTTTTTTACAATGCCATGGGAGCTATGAACATCATTTGTTGGTTGAAAGAATTTTTTATGCCACATCCATCTGCATTTTTTTGCATCATTATACTATGAGCACCATTTACTACATTATTTTCAATTCGCATTCATTACTCTGCATAGATATTATTTTCACTTCACATCCATTACTCTACCCACCTCATGCAGAGTTTTCGTCATGCAACTACATTAGTGTGTGCAACAAGACCTATTTATGCCTCCAATTATTCATTTGAGAGATCTTCTAATGATTGCAAGGCCAAGGAACACCATTAATGGACACAATCATACCTTAATCTATGTATGGTAATTGCATTGTAGTATGTGCTTACTATTTAAGCCTCCTAATAACAAATTTTATATCCTAATGCATCTCAACCACAACCATACAGGGAAAATTTCATATAGCACCAAAAAAACATATTCTATAAAAAAATTGAAATCTTTAATTACGCTGGAGGCGTTATCTTTGCTGGAGTGCGGTGAGCAAACACTGTTCACCCCAACCAATCAAAAAAATTCCCCATCGCGCTTCTGTCGAGTAAAAAATTGACAAGTGTAACAATCGGATTCGTCCTACATGTCTACTGTTTTGAACATGTCTCATCATTGTACTTCACAGGTCACCCTGAATCTCGGCCTTGTTGGGCAACCTATAGGCACTAACCCTTTTGGACATGTATTGCACAGTCTCGCCCTGCCCTAATTGAGCTCACGAGCCTCCAATGTATGGAACTTACGATGCTGGAGCAACTGGATTGGAGAATGAATGGAGTACAAAACCTATGATAACTTACCTTTTCTCAGTAAGTTTACAAATTGACAGATTTGTTTTCTCATATTTTGCACAAGCGCACACCTCCAAAAGTTGTAGATCTAGCTTCCAGACTTCTTCAGTACTCCCTAAACCTTCGTTGCACTACTGTAATTAATGAGATTTAATAACATGGATTTAAGTTTCTCTTTGTAGCGTCTTTTATATGATTCCATTTTCCATGTTTTTTTATTGAGACATGGAAATTCAATTAATATGTTGCAGCTTGAATCTTGTATACACCCTTTCTTCGATGAGCTTCGAGATCCCAATGCTCGCTTTCCCAATGGCTGCCCTCTGCCGCTTCTGTTCAACTTCAAACCACAGGGTAAGAACATGATTCTTTATTGTTTTTGGCTTGATGTTGGTTTTTCCGTGATTATCTTATCAATAGTATTTTTTTTACTAAATTATGCTAGAACTTTCTTGCAGAAATTAAGGCAGCTACTCCTGAGCTTCGTGAGCATGCAAGAAAGCAATGCTCGCATCTCAACCCCTAATTTGGCTAATTTGGCATAAATATTTTTGATTGCTAACGTGCGTTCTTGTTTAGAATATGGATGATAAAGAACATATACTCTAGGAAATTTCGGGCCATTACTTAATTATTGTTTTCCACATTCCCCACTCTCGGCGTTACTTTGCACCTCTCGGTGCAAATGCTAGTGTATATATATATATATAATCTCATTGAAATTGAAGTTTAAAAGTTTTAAAAATTAGTTAAGTTATAAATATTTTTTTTAAATAATTATAAGAAATATTTTTATTAAAATGAAATTGAAAATATTTTAATTTTATTTAATATAAAGTATTATGTAATGATAGTTTTGCTATGAAATAATATGTAAAGTATGAAATTCAAAGTTAATTTTTTTATGAATTAAATTAATAAAATAAAATAAAATAATGTAAAATATTTTAATTCTAAAAATAATATGTTATTTTATATTAATAAAAATTGATTTAAACATTATTATTTAATAGAAATAAAGTAAATAAAGAATAAAAAATAAAAATAAAATTAATAACTATTTACATTTTAATAAAAAAGAAAAAAAAAAAATCTAATAAATATTAACTAGAACATATTTGTATAAAAAAAATAGTAGTGTAACATCCCACCAAGTTATATATTGTTTTTTTTTTAATAATGCATGCATTATTAGGAAATGTTTTTTGGAACTTCTTTCCTTTGTAGATATATTAGTATGTGTAATATCTTGCTCAAATAAATAGCATGCATTCTTATTGTACTAGTTACTTTATTCTCTTTTGTATTTTTGCTACACAAAATTTGGATCCAATTGTACGTGAGCTTATGTTCTTTTGTATTTTTGCTTCACAAAATTTGGATTCAATTGTACCAATGACCCTATGCTCTTTTGTATTTTTGCTTCACAAAATTTGGATCCACTACTACATCAATAAGGTTAAACAATACTTGTCTTCCTTAATTCCTTGTGGTACAACCCTAGGACTATATGTTAGATTATGGGTTTGTAACCTTTTCACATTATCAAGGGTGTAAATACTTTTGATATATATATATATATATGGGCCTTCCTACTTTTATTTATCAAATGGTGTTTAATGTTAATGTGTCATTGTTTGTATTTGTCTATAGTGACTTCAACTATATGCGATTTAGTTATATACATATTTATTTTAGTGGCCACATTAACACTAGTGTATTAGATTGTTTTCCCCTATAGCAAAAAAAACCTTTCACCTATGATTTTTGAAACTAATAAAATTTATTAATTTTTTTCAAAATTATAATATTAAATTAAATATTTTAAAAATTAAAAATTAATTTTAAAATTTTAAAAATTAATAATAAATTTTTAAATTTTTTAAATTTAAATCTCTGTTTCTTAATTGATTCGACTAATAATATAATTAAAATATATATATACAATCATCAAATTTCCTGATAATTAATTAAAATGACACCATTAATTACTCCATACTTTGTCCATCAAAACAATTCACTACAATTTTCTTACCATACTTGATATCAAGTCAATCAAATTGATACAAGTAGGTTGTTACCCATAAGCGTACATTCTGGAATGAATGTTGACAACTGCAACAAGTTTGTGGGTACCAAAGCAGTTCACTACTTTAATTAGTGGGTACCAAAGCAGTTCAGTTCTTACTGCACTGGTTTGACAATTTTGTTAAAAAAAAACAAAAAAAAAAAATCTAATTTTGCTTGTGTGTATCCGCACGAAAACAAATTGTCCATGCATCTGCGAAGAAATATGAGTTCACCCTTTGCAGGCAGGGGCACTTTAAATTAAAAACGTGCAATTTTTTTTTGGGTGGTGGAAATATCTAAGACGTGTAATGCAAACCAAACGAAAAATGCCTAAGTTAGCTTTTTGGCTTTCGTCCTTGTTCGCGTAATTATATTTTGCATCTAGTGCGCGAGTTTGAGTGGACCAAATCATTATTGAATTTTATGGCTTTTGATTTAACAATACATATTGTTATCAATTTTGTTTAATTGTTATAAGAGTATAAATGTTCTTACGTAACTTGTACATGTATTAAATTAGATTACAGAATTTATTACCGTTTAATAATCTCACTTTTAAATTGATCAATTTAACTCCAATCAAATTATTTAATTCTTATGGTATAATTTAAAATTTTAATATATTATTTTTAATAAAAAATCATTTGTTTATAATTTAATTTTAAGGTCATTTCCAAGCCAGACACTAAATTGGTGTATGAGATTTGTACACCAAATTGGTGTATAAGACCTCTTTTTTGTGAGTCCACTCTCTCTGGTTTTGAACCTGTGACCTCTTAGGAGGAAACACATGCTCTTGACAATTGGACCCACTCAAGCTATAATTTTTGTTTAAATTAAATTACATTTTTAATATATAAAAAAAATGTATTATTTTATAAAAAAATTAATAATTAAATTTTACATTCTTAATAACCAATACATACTATATCAACTATTTTACTAATTTATTTATTTTAAATGGAAATTATCTAAAAAAACATTTTTAAAAAATCCAAATAATTGTCACATATAATTATTTGATTGGTTTAAAATAAAAAATCGTTTCATAATATCTTTTCACATGGTAGCATTTTAATATAGTTCAATTTCACTTTCAACCATAGAAATTATTTGATTCATGAACTTGCATGAACTTGTGATTTTAGTGTGAGATTATGATGATAATGAGTTATTTGGTTTTTGAGAGATTATTTATTTTTTTGTCAAAATTTAAATCCAAAGAATATATAGATTTATGTCAACTAGCAAAAAAATCCAAAAAATATATAGATCTACATTATAGATCTACTACTTTGATTCACCAAACTATGTCAAATATCCTTCTTCCTAAAAAAGAGAGTAGTTGATAGCTCTATTTCTTATTAATGATTATAAAATATTAAATAAAAGAGTAGAACACATTATAATTTACCTTTTCATCAGTAAGTTTCATTTTGGGCATCCTCAAAAGATTCTAAAAATCAAGTAACATATTTCATTCTCACAATAGAATACTAGATTATTTAAAAGATACTAAGCATCCATTTAAATAAATAACTAATATATATATATATATATATATATATATATATATATATATATATATATCCACATAAAATCATAACCTTTTACTAAAATATAAAAAACTACATAAGTACATGCATAAGCATTTTACCATCCATCCATTATGAACATAAAATAAAATTAGTGTAATATCCCTGCCATAGAAATTTTGTGTGTGTATATATGTGTATGAAACAATTGACAATTTTTTGTAATAATTTTAGTAATTGAAATTATTTATTATGACAACTTGTTTGATGAATGGTGGATATCAAGAACCATATATCAAAATTAGTTGTGTAACTAATCTAACAAGTTATCTTGCCCTAAATGGAGATATTTTCTTGGAGAGTGGGGTGACAGTAGTTTGGTATAAGTGTTGCAAATTCATAGCGGACATATATCAAACCTTAGTTACTGCACGTTAGGAAATCTTGGTGGGAAGTGCGTGATCAAAACAACTGGCTCACTACTGGTTGAGCCTTGGCTAGTAGTACAAAATCAAATTCGTAAGATCCCTAAGTAATGTGTTATGTTTGTAAAGATCAAGGTATCAGTGCTCTGATGTCCAGGAAGAAACCCATCCCTTTTATTTATGGTCGAATTTTGGAGCCATATTAATTAGAAATTGTTCGTTAGGCTGGGCCGAGTGGTAGGCGAGAAAAGGGAAATCAAGTTGATCGTCTGGGAAGCACTTAGAAAACATGTTTTCAGAAGGGTCTGAGTGGGTTCGGTCCCTATAGTGGTCTTGGAACGACCATGCTGATGCCCTGTCAGGCATGCCAACTGTAACGTACATCACAAAAAAAAAAAATTGTTACTATATTACCCTAACCTACTATTTGAACTAATTATTAATATATAATGGAAACTATTAGATTATATGTCCCGCATACATGTGTTTTCTTGTGCTATTTCAAACATTATAACATATCGTTATACAACTTATGGGTTTAACACAACCTGAGACTCTCATGCGAGCCTACTTGATATTGGTGCTTATTAAATCCCATTACCCAATTATTAATGATTGGAAGGACAAGATATAATTGTAAATGTTTCTTTACTGATTTAATCTTATGGATTATGTCTCATCGAAGATCCTTATAATTTATTTAAGTCTATGGTTTGTACACATTTTTGGGATTTGTCTTCACCATATGAGGCCATCTGTTTTCCCATCCATCGTTTGATTGGAAATCTCAGGATCAACAACGGAGGATTAAGTGGAAACGACTTAGGGTGATGCCCTCACAAACCCTAACCACCTTTCCTCATTTCGTTGTTTGGTTTCACTGGGTGGCTCGTCTGCAACTTTCGTGGCGAGTAGACACCTTTCTCTAGTCTAGATTCAAGCATTTTTTGCCATGACCTGGTAAGTTGGGTGTTTTATGAGATTCTTTTGGTTTTCTTCTGCCGAGACTCGGTTCCTCTCTGGTTAGTTGCTTCACATTGTGCTAAGAAACAACGTTAATGCCTCCACCTTGGCCATTTCGATGTTTGCAGGGTTTTAACTGGAACTTCTGGTCTTTCGTAGGGTTTGGGTGCCTTTTCCATCATCAATGCGCTCTAGTTCCCTTAGTAGAGATACCCTCCACCACAACAGGTAAATATGATACTAAGTTTGGTTTCCTCTGTTCATGGTAGCACCAGTTGATTTTTCTGTTTTTCTGAGGCTTTGCTGTGAGGTTTTAAATTGAATCTTCTTCTTTTGGTTTCCCCACAACTTGGGTCTCAGATCGACGGAGAAGGTTTTCTCACGTCTGCAACCCTCCTCATTTTTCTTTTGATAAATTCAGGACTACACTTGTTTTTAAATCGGTCTTTGCTACCATCCCTAATTTATGTTTCATTTGGTGTAGGTAATCACCTTACCTCGAAAGCACAAGGATTCCCACAATGTTTCTTTCCCATTCAAGGTTCGAAGTCTGCTACGAGTTTTCCTGATGTTGTCTTTGCCTTATCAAGTATTATGCTTTAGGTATTTCTTGGAGTGCAGAGAGACCTGACCTAGTTTTAGGGTCAAGTGGCTCCTTGCTTGCTAGATCTTGACTTGAGTGCTATGGTCGTCGAGCCGAATGTGTTGGTCTTGTTTTACATGGCTCTGCCTGCTGGGCTTCCTTGCATGCAATTTCAATTTTTGTATCATTTATTTGATTTCCGGTCCCAAATTATTTTGAAGGATTTTAATCGTGTACTGTGAGATTTTGTTTACATAATTCTTGAAACTTATTGGAGGGTTACCGTCCTCCTCACTATGTAATTTATTGGGGGTTTCTTGCATGGTTTTCCCACGCAACACTAGATACATTTTTCCCTTCTGATATTGTGTTTAACCTACATGATTTATTAGTGTAGATGTTTTGAGCTTTAGTGAACCTTTAATGTTATGAAATGGGTTTCCTTGTTCAGTCATTTTCGCAGTATATTTGGATGGTTTTACTGCCCTTTTGGATGAGTAGTATTATGTTGTCTTTTGTTGTATACTATACTTAATGTGTTTTAATTTTATAATGCAATCTATCATTCTGGCATAATAATATTTTTTGCAACTCAACTATGCATGCTATTTCATGATTTTTCCTCTAAATATATTGTAAGGATAATTTTCATTTCTGACAAAGTTTTCTTTCCTCTTTTAGGAACAATAATTCTATAAATTATTTTATAGTTTAAGATGATGACCGGACCATCTAATCCTCTGTCCACGTGTATCATAGGTTTGGAGGAACGATCAGTTCTGGGGTCTAGGGTTTCCACCTTGGACTCTCAATTGATAGTTTACTTCTAGTTTAAAACATATTTACCAAACTATTAGTCCATAACTATAGCTTCATTATTTTCTTATTTTTTTTCATAACAGTCATGCTTTATCAACAACATCTTCCTAGACTCTCTTTACAAAACCATTCACATTTGACAGTTCTACAGTTAAGCCATAATTTTAAAATAAAATAAATAGACATGAATTATAATAGACATGCACAGTGTAGAATCATTCTTTCCTTATTGCAATACACATTTTCCCAATCTTTAAATATCTCGGTCTAATACGTTCCTGTATTAAATTTGCCCGACCATCATATCTGCATTAAATACAATCTGTTTACTTATCTCGTTTTGGGCTCTGCTAATGATTTCATCCCTACCATAAGAGAGGCGATTATGTCCTCATCTTCCCCTGTGCTCCACACCTGAGATGAGTAGGTTGACAGAGATTTCGAAAGAGACCTCGGGACCCGAAGTCCACTCTTCTTTTCGAGAAATCTTTAGGAATGTTGAGTGTTTCAACTAGTCACTACCAGCTCAGGAAATCATCACTCTCTTCCTTTCCTCTTCCTTAGCCTCAGAACAAAACCCCTTTTCCTCACTGGGATGTAACTTTATCCTCAGAGGAAAAGGTAACTGTCTGAACTGTTCAACCACTTAGTTCATGGAATAATTTTACCATCAATCTTTTTCACCTTTATGGAACCATTTTTCCATAACTAAATTTCATTTTAAATAGAATAAAATTAATTCATTTTCATCAAGCAATCTTTCTCAAAAGAAATAAAATGTTTTAGTTTCTTAAAAAATAAAATGACATAACAACTAGTTATCACTTAAGCCAGTTGTCACAAATTTCCCCCCTGGAAGTAAACATCGTCCTTAGTGTTTCACTCCAGCTCAACAAACAATTCTAGATAAGCCTAACGAACTAATCCCTCATCTTCCCAGGTAGCCTCATCCGATTTGAAGTGCTTCCACTGCACTTTAACTTGGGTGATGGCTCGCCTCCGGAGCATGATTTCTCTCCGGTCGAGTATATGCTGAGGTTCGACCAGAAATTCACCATCCGACTCAACCTATAATCAACAAAAATCCAAATTAAATTCTCATAAAATTTTTGTATTTCAAGTTATGATTTTTAATCTTAACCTACCTTAATGCTTTTTTAGTGGATTACATGCTTTGGGTCATGCATGTATCACTTCAGTAAGGATACATGGAACACATTGTGCACCCGAATATGGCTAGGTAAGGCCAATCAATATGCCACAGGCCCCACCCTTTGCAATATCTGGAAAGGTCCACAGAACCTGGAAGCCAACTTGGAAAATGAAGCCCACCTTCTTGTGCTCTTCTTTGGTTTAATCCTTACATACACATGATCACCCATTTCAAATTCTCGATAAGTCATCTTCTTATCCGCATATACCTTCTGCCGATCTTAAGCAACTCTTATAATTTGTCTGATGTTTCTTAATTCTAATTCCATCTCAGCTAACATTTTTGGTCCGAGTATCAACTTAGTTTCGGGGCTACTTCAATTGTTGGGAGTGCGACTTTTTTGTCCATATAAAGCTCCGAAGGGGCTCATCTTAAGAGACTCCTGATAACCATTTTTGTAGGAAAATTCTACCAAGTTCAAATATTCTTCCCATTTTGTTGGTTGCTGCATCACGTACATGCACAACATATACTCCAAGACTTGGTTTACCTGCTCGGTTCGTCCATCCGTCTGAGGATGATAAGTGGTGCTGAAATTTATTTGGGTTCCCAGACCTGTAAATAAGGTCTTTCAGAATTCATAAGTAAACTTCACATCCCTGTCCAATATGACAGTCTTTGGTATGCCATGCAGTCTAAAGATCTCTCTCATAAAGATATCTTCTATTTGCACAGTTTTTTAAGTAGACTATACCGGTATAAAATGTGTTGTCTTTCTCAGTCTATCAACCACCACCATAATGGAGTCATTGTGCCTTTTTGATCTCGGTAAACCAGTAATGAAGTCTAGAGATATAACTTCCCATTTCCATTCAGGTACTGGTATGGGTTGCAACAATCCGGCTGGATGTTGATGCTCCACCTTAACCTGTTGACACTCTAGACATTTGTTAAATATTCTGCAATGGTTTTCCGCATACCAGGCCAGAAATATACATTTTTAATTGCGGTTAACATTTTATGGTATCCTGGGTGTCCTAAATAATTTCTACGGTGATATTCATTTATGATCATCTCCTTCAAATCCATTCGATTTGGAATATATATCTTTTCCTTGAAGGTTAGCAATTTATCTTTGTTGACTCTGTAGTTAAAAGGTTTTCCTTGCCTTCTGGCCTCCTCCATTTGCTGCCATAAAAATTTTATTCAGGATCCTTCCGAGCTTCCTCTTTTACTTGAGCTAAATATCTACATTCAAGCTGGTTATAGCAAAGTTCATAAACAAAATGCAGTTAGCTGGTTATAGCAAAGTTCATAAACAAAATGCAGTTTTCTGCTTAAGGCATCTGCCACATGGTTTTCTTTACCTTTTACATGTTGAATATCAATGTCAAACTCACTTAGGAAGGCATTCTATATTGCTTGAAGAGAGTTTAGATCGACTTACTTAAAGTAGCTGGTTAGGCTGATGTGGTCGGTTTTTAACACAAATATTTTTCCTAGCAAGTATTGCCTCCATACCTAGAGTGCATGCACTACTGCTATCAGCTCTAATTCATAGGTTGAGTACCTCTGTTCATGCTCTTTTAACTTTCTCGATTCATAGGAAACCACTTTTCCTTCTTGCGATAAAACTGCCCCAACTCCTTCTTTACAAGCATCGATACAAAGCTCAAACTCTTGGTTGGGGTCGGCTACCCTCAACACTGGGGCAGTAGTCAACAAGTGTTTTAATATTTCAAAACTGTTCTGGCATTCATTATTCCACTTAAATACTTTCCCCTTCCTCTGCAAGGAAGTAATTGGAAAGGAAATTTTGGAGAACCCCTCAATGAACCATCAAGAGTATCCAGCCTTTCCCATAAAGGATCGGATATCTGCTACATTTTGGGGAATTCACCATTCCATAATCGTCTTAATTTTCTATGGGTCAGCCGCTATTCCCGTAGCGGAAATAACATGGCCTAGATACTGGATTTCTTCCTTGAAGAAGTCACATTTGCTAAACTTGACATACAAATGATGTTTGCTTAACATCTCCAACACTATTCTTAAGTGATCCTTGTGCTCTTCCATATTATTTGAATAAATTAAAATATCGTCAATGAATATAAACACAAAAATGTCCAAAAAGGGGTGAAATATACCATTCATCAGCCTCATAAATGTTGTTGGTGCATTAGTTTAACCAAAAGGTAATACCATCTCTTAATTCCCATATATGTTACGGAAAGCCGTCTTGTAGATATCCTCATATTTTATCTAGATCTGGTAGTACCCAACCTTTAATTCTATTTTTGAAAATACTATGGCCCCCTTCACCTGATCAAACATGTCATCAATCCAAGGTAAGGGATATTTATTTTTGACGGTCAGTTTATTGAGCTGTCTATAATCCATGCACATTCACATGGTTCCATCCTTCTTCTTTACAAACAACACCAGTGCTCCCCAAGGGGACACACTTTTTTTAATGTACCCTTTGTCCAACAACTCCTGCAATTGCATTTTTAATTCAGTTAGCTCCGGAATACTCATTCGATATGGGGCCCTTGAAATTGGTGACGCTCCTGGCATTAACTCAATAGTGAAATCAATATCTCTTGGAGGTAAACCTTGTACATCTTTTGGAAACACATCCATGAAGTCTTGTACTACTGGTATGTTCTCCATAATAGGAGTCTTCTCCTTGGAATTAGAAAAACCCACTTGGATGGCATATATCTGACATCCTTTCCTAATACATTTATTCATTTGGGATGCTGTAATAGGATGCAACTGTAGTGGTTTCTTGATTCCTTGAATCTCTTTGCGAGTTCCATCTTGCATCTTATAATATATAATATTTTCTTTACAATCCACCAATGTACAATTTTTCTCCAACCAATCCATGCCCAACAGTACATCATAGGATCCTTATGGAGGTATATTTAGATCCACATTTCACTGCTGGTTTCCAATTTCCAATGTACAGTTTGGAATTTTGGCACTTAATTTTCTTTTTTCTGCAGTGGCTAGCTGTACCAGCCAGGGATTTTTGAATTTCTGACTTTTTAATTTACATAATTCTACTATTTTTGGGTTTACATAACTTAAACTTGCACCTGGGTCAACCAAAATAGAAACAGGCTACGAAAGTAGCTTACCTTCCAACTCTATCATCATTGGTTGATAATTTGCCTGATGATCTTCCAATGCTGCGTTGATTCTGAGTATACTTCGGGATACATCTCCCACTGTAGAAGATTCTTACAGATTAGCAATTTTGCACTTCTCCCTCGATGTGGGTAATTTTTGTATTAATGAGCCTCGTCGCACCCCCAACACTGTAGAGTTGGTTTCGAGGCTTGTCCTTGCTCAGGTTTGTTGGAAGCCTCTGTAGGCCTCTCTTATGTAGGCCATCAAGTTCTTTGGTGGTTCCTTCCAAACTATTTTCTCACTAAATTCCGTGCAGAATTCTTAAAGTTACTATTCCTAACACTTTTGAAATTTGAACTACTTTTCTGTCCTTTTCTTGGCTGCCAATTTTTTCCTAGTTCCCCTTTTGCCTTGGATTGCTGGTAACACATTCTTACCTTTCGAATTTCTTTGTCCATGGTCCTTGGATTTACAAATTCAATTATTTCTTTCATGTGGGTTGGAAAACTGCTTAAGAACCGCTGAACCTTAGCCTTTTCATCCCTTAGATAAGGAACACATCTTAGTAGGGAACTGAACTTGGTTATGTACTCATCCATCGTCATTTGACCCAACTTCAAATCATGGAATTCTCTGGATTTTTCATCATCCAAATATTCTGTTAGGTATTTTTCTTTAAATTTTTGCTGGAACAAATCCCATGTCATGTCTTGATCTTCAATGCTGCGGACATTCTTTACTTCCTCCCACCACAGGGTGGCCTCTTCTCTCAACTCATAGATGGCCAATCTAGCTTTAATATTGTTGATGTAATCGTAGACTTAGAAGTACTTGTTAATATTAATCAACCATGCTTCAGCCACCTCTTCTTCTTCACCATCAAATGTAGGTGGTTTTATCTTATGGAACTCACCTTGTAGTTCCACCTTTTGTTTCTTAATTTCTTGTTGTTCCGACACATTACCAGAATCAGCCTCATTGTAGTTTATGTTCTTGTTGCTTCGCTATGAATGGATTCTTTCCACTCTGTTAGTGGTTTGGTCCTTGGCTTGTCATTCATTTTCTTACTGCATGTCTCTATCAGGATTGGGTTGTAACACTCCCTGAATCTGTTTGTTAGAAAGGCTCTTAAGTATCCTTTCATGTTATTGCATAAGCCGTTCATTGTCACTCCTCACCCGAATAATTTCTTCCTACAACTTCTACACAATACTTAGTAGTATACCGTTCTGGTGTTGCTCCTCCTCCAGTAGTCTACTGGTCTGCTGGTGATGATCCACACTGAGCTGAATCCAAATTTCAGGATTCATTTCTGGTTGGGTTTGGGGTGTAGGTTCCCCTGCATTCTGAGGTGTCTGTTGTTTCGATCCCCTCATCTTATTTTTTTCTGCAATATTATTTCTTTTTTGTGCATCATTTATACACATAATTTATCATGTTAGGTGACCTCTAGGGTCCTAGCGTGCGAACACTGCTCCGATACCACTTGTAACGTACATCACAATTTTTTTTTAAATTCTTAATAAATTACCCTAACCTATTATTTGAACTAATTATTAATATATAATGGAAACTTTTAGATTATCAATCCCGCATACATGTGTTTTCTTGTGTTATTTCAAACATTATAACATATCGTTATACAACTTATGGGTTTAACACAACCCGAGACTCTCATGCAAGCCTACTTGATATTAGTGCTTATTAAATCCCATTTCCCAATTATTAATGTTCGGAAGGACAATATATAATTGTAAATATTTCTTTGCTGATTTAATCTTACGACTTATGTCTCATCAGAGATCCTTAACATTTATTTAAGTCTACGGTTTGTACACATTTTCACGATTTGTCTTTGCCATATGAGGCCATCTGTTTGCCCATCCACCGTTCGATTGGGAATATCAAGATCAACTGTGGAGGATTAAGTGGAAATAGCTTACGGTGATGCCCTCGCAAACCCTAACCACCTTTCCTCATTTCGTTGTTTGGTTTCACTGTGTGGCTCATCTGCAACTTCTGCAGCGGGTAGATACCATCCTCCTGTCCATATTCAAGTGTTTTCGGTCATGACCTAGTAAGCTAGGTGTTTTATGAGATGGTTTTGGTTTTCTTATGTAGATACTCAGTTCCTCTCGGGTTAGCTGCTTCACATTGTGCTTAGAAACAACGTTAATGCCTCCACCTTTTCCATTTCGATGTTTTCAAGGTTTTAACTGGAACTTCTGGTCTTTCGTAGGGTTTGGGTGCCTTTGCCAGCATCAAGGTGCTCCAGTTCCCTCAGTAGAGATACCCTCCACCGCGATAGGTAAATATGGTTCTCGTTTTGGTTTCCTCTGTTCATGGCAGCAGTAATTGAGTTTTTTGTTTTTCTTAGGCTCTGTTGCGAGGTTTTAACTTGAATCTTCTTCTTTTGGTTTCCCCACAGCTTGGGTCTCAGACCGGCGGAGAATTTTTTCACAAGTACGCAACCCTCCTCGTTTTTCTTTTGATAAATTTAGGACTACACTTGTTTTTAAATGGGTCTTTGCTACCATCCCTGATTTATATTTTATTTGGTGTAGGTAATCCCCTTAGCCCAAAATCCCAAGGATTCCCACAATGTTTCTTTTTCATTCAAGGTTTGAAGTCTGCTACATTTTTTCCTGATGATATCTTTGCCTTATCAGGTATTACGCTTTAGTTCTTTCTTCGAGTGCAGAGAAACCCATCCAATTTTCAGGGTCAAGCAGCTCCTTGCTTGCCAAATCTTGACTTGAGTGCTATGGCTGTCGAGCTGACTGTGTTGGTCTTGTTTTACATGGCTCTGCCTGCTCGACTTCCATGGATGAAATTTCAATATGTTTATCGTTTATTTGGTTTCCGGATTATTTTGAAGGATTTTAACTGTGTACAATGAGATTTTGTTACGTAATTCATGAAACTTATTGGAGGGTTACCATCCTCCTCACTCTGTAATTTATTGGGGGTTTCTTGCATTTTTTTCCCACGAAACACTAGATACAGTTTTCCCTTTTGATATCGTGTTTACCCTAAGGGGTTTATCAGTGTAGATGTTTTGAGCTTTACTGAACCTTTAATGTTATGAAATGGGTTTCCTTGTTTAGTCATTTTTGCAGTATATTTGGATGGTTTTCATGCCCTTTTGGCTGAGAAATATTATGTTCTCTTCTGTTGTATACTATATTTACAGTGTTTTACTTTTATAATGCAGTCTATCATTCTGGAATAATAATATTTTTTGCAACTCAACTATGCATGCTATTTCATGATTTTTCCTCTAAATATATTGTAAAGATAATTTTTGTTTCCGACAGATTTTTGTTTCCTCTTTTAGGAACAATAATTCTATAAATTCTTTTACAGTTTAAGATGATGGTCAGTACATTTAAGACTATGTACGCGCATATCATAGGTTTGGAGGAACGATCAGTTCTGGGGTCTAGGGTTTCCACCCTGGACCCTAAACTAACAGTTTACTTCCAGTTTAAAACATATTTCCCAAACTAATAGTCTAGAGCTTTAGTTTCATTCTTTTCTTGTTTTTTTTCATAACAGTAAGGCTTTATCAACAACCTCTTCCTAGAGTATCTTTACACAACCACTCACATTTTATAGTTCTACAGTTAAGCCATAATTTTAAAATAAAATAAACAGACATGAATTATAATAAGCGTGCATAGTGTACAATCATTCTTTCCTTATTGTAATACACATTTTCCCAATCTTGAAATACCTGGGTCTAATACGTTCCTATATTAAATCTGTCTGACTATCAAATCTGCATTAAATACAATATGTTTACTTATCTCATTTTGAGCTTTGATGATGATGTCTTCCCTACCATAAGAGAGGCGATTACATCCTCATCTCCCCCCCGTGTTCCACATCCGAGATAAGTAGGTTGACAGAGATTTCGATAGAGACCTCGGGACCCCAAGTCCAGTCTTCTTTTCTAGAAATCTTCAAGAATGTTGAGTGTTTCCGTTGGTCACTACCAGCTCAGGAAATCTTCGCTCTCTTCCTTTCCTCTTCCATAGCCTCAGAACAGAACCCATTTTCCTCACTGGGATGTACCTTTATGTTGAAAGGAAAAGGTAACTGTCTGAACTATTCAACCACTTCTCAGTTCTTGGAATAATTTTACCATCAGTCTTTTTCACCTTTATGGAACCATTTTTCCATAACTAAATTTTATTTTCAACAGAAAAAAAATTAATTCATGTTCATCAAGTAATCTTTCTCAAAAGAAATAAAATGTTTTAGTTTCTTAAAAAATAAAACTAGTTAATAACTAGTTAGCACTTAATCCAGCAGTCACACAAACCTTGAGTTTTTCCAGTGGTTCGTTTTTGGGGCCTTCCTTTTAATTGTATCGAGAGAAACATTTATATGTCATCTTGGAGAGTGAGCTCTAGTGGGACTCAGTAAAAACAATTGTCACTTGAAGGAATAAGAGACTCTTGGAAGCTGTTGTGTGAGAAAAACCATTGGGATGTGGGATCCTCATAAGAATGCCTTCTAAAAACCATTATAAAGGGTTTCATCGCACGAACTATCAGTTGTAACAACTAAGTAACCATGATTTTGTATATGAATTTTGTTGAATTTAACTTGTTTCTGCATAAAATATAGGCTAGATTATAGTTTTCTTGAAAAAAAATGAATGCATGCGAACCCTACATAAAATAATAAAGAAACTAAATTATTTAGTTGGAAAAGATTTCAGGGATAAGAACCCATGCTCATTTTTCTTAAAGTTTATGTGTTGAATGCATAGAAGCAATGATTATTAAGGTAGAAAAAATACACATGCTCAGAAAAAATAGCTAATGTATGCACAAATGAATATCAATTAAGTTAGTATTAGTTATTTTGGAAAAAGAATAGTTGTTTATGCACATAGATAATAATTCTTCTGCTAAGTTTCTTGGAAGGAACAATGGTTTTTATGCATGAAATCCATGGTCGTTATGCTATTTCTCTTTGGAAAACATATGCATATGCATACACCAGATTAGTAATTATTTCTTTTGAAAAAAATATATGTTTAGGTACATGAAACTATAACCATGATGTTAGTTTTTTTTTAAATAATATGAGCTATTATGTTAGTATTCTTTGAAAAATAATAAGAATCTTTATGCATAGAGACATTAATTGTAGTGTTAATTACCTTTTGGGAAAATAAGTATGTATTTGTTCTCATAAAAAAAATAGATAATGCTTTTAGACTTCTAGAGAAAGAAATACATGTTGCATGGAAAAAAAGGATAGTTGATTGAGATAGATTTCTTGGAAAGAAATGCACTTTACATGCATAGAAAAGAAAACTATTGAGATATATTCTTGGGAAGAAATGTAGCTTACACACATTGAAATAATGGCTATCATATTAAATTAATTTCAAAAAAATATGTTATGTTAGTTCTTTTGGGAAAAGATCGTGCAATTGCATGTATACAAATAACACCTATTGCATTAATTCTTTTGGATAAGATCACATATCTGCATATAAAAAATATTCGGGCTATTTTCTATTGAGTAAAGGATCTACATGCAGATCTAAAAAGATTAAGAAATGAGATAATAACATAAATGTTTTGGAAAATAGTACCACCATCTTATTATGAGGGAGAGAAGAGATTTTTATAAATAATGCAAACATTCTCCTTATGCATTTTTTACTTACAACATATATGAGATTAAAATCAATTACATTATTAGATAAAACAATTACAAGTATGTTTCCATATTTACTAGTTTTTTTACGTTTACTTCTTTTTGAGTTTTAGATGTTTACCAAGAAAGAAATGTGAATTTTCCTTGATGTCCAATCAGTTAGATGTTTCTTATTGGTGAGACTTTCTTGGTTACCCAATTCCTCCCTATTTAGAGTGGGAAGAATCTCAACTTCCTCCACCAAATGAGGGAAATTGTGCTTCAATGTTTCTATTTTCAACCATTTATGCGCTGGTGTGTGTCTCTTCTGACCAAAAATATATGATAATTCAGGAGCCACATTGGTACCCTTAACCAGTGCCATTCTACTCAATGAGAGTTTATTGTAGCCAATGAATATCATTGAGGCCACCAATATGGAAATTACCCATATTCTGGTTGGGGATCCTATTCCAAATGGTGTGGGGTCAAATTAGGACTTCACATCGGGCAGACCCCTTGTGCCTATTGTCAGCTTCTAGTGTCATCAAGGTAATTTTTGCACTAGAAGGAGGGCTAGATGAGAAGTTAAGCCTATGAAATATGTTTTCACCTTTTCATCTCGAATGGATTCTTCCCATATCATAACATCAATATGATTTTCCAAAGTTACAAATATGAAACTTCCCACGCAGATAATTCACGACTTTTCAAATAAAAAATTTGATGGTGAGGGTGAAACAACAATTCTTGAGCATACCCTCCACTTTCTTGAATTTTTCGAATATTATGAGACTAATTATGAGGATGTTTCTTGTAGGTTGTTCATTATAACATTCGAAGGAAATTTTAAATAATGGTGCTACAAATTACTCACTCCCTAACTGTTTATGAGAGAAACATATGTAATCTTATTTTTATATTAATCAATTGCCTAAAGTGGCCGTGTTGGCTCAGGCTGTGGACTGTTTCCCTCTTCGAGGGTTTTAACCACGTGATATACTGGTGTACTGATTTGTGATCTATTAGTGAGCACTGACCTTTGGTTTTTGATCTAAGGAACTTACCCTGTAAATTCCTACATGGTATCAGAGCTATTTTGAGGGCCGCATCTGTTGTTGATCCAAATATGAAGCCGGTTTGACTGCATACGATTTCTGTTTTCTATTTCTACTATTTTTGAACATTTTTGGGCTTGGAGAACTTCTCTGTTGTGTCCCAAGCGTCTATTATAGTGAGGAACCCTTTTCATTTCATGCGAAAAGGTTTCTGGTTGCCAAACTTATGTCAGTTTATCTGGACGTATAAAGTATTTGTTTTGCAGTTATATTTGTTAATAGTTCTAGTTATTTTGGTTCCCTCTATTGATTTCGATTTTTAGGTTTTATTTATTTTCTGGATATATACCCTCTTCTCTGTGTATGCTCTTTGCTTTGCGTTGTGCAATCTCAAAAAATCAGAAACAGGAAGAAGGGATTCTTTTTGCTACGTATGCTCTTTCCCCGCATCTTTGTGCAATCTCGGGAAATTAGAAATAGTGAAAAATAGATAGTTGCCAGTAAGGGTAACCGAAAATATAACGTTTTTCTGCAAGGGTTGCATTTTTTTTTTTTTGGTTGGATTTTTTTGTTTTTTGTGCAGGAAAAATGCACGCACATCGAAGATTTAAAAAAGAAAAGAAAAGAAAAACCCTTCCTCCTTTCAAACAATTAAAAAATCCTTTTACTATCAAATTTGGTGAGAAGTTAGTTTATAAGAATAGAGTTCTTGGGTTCAAGTCTCTTTCTCAAGCTCTTTTGTAAAAAAAAATTTGTTAAAGGGGTGGGATTTTTTTTTTTTAAGTTGAACTTCATCATCAAATTTCAACCGTTCCCATAACTATTCAGCATCTACAACTTAGTTTTTTCAAAAAGGCATAACTTCTTCATCCGAAAGCTGTTTTTCGAGCCATTTTTCTTTAATCGGCCTAATTTTTCGAGATCTTTCCATTGGAGTAGTTAGTGTCAACTATTTTCAGATTCAAGTTTAAAAAAGAAGAAGGAAATTGCATGCTTGGTTATTCTTAACAGCATCAATTATTTCCAATGGCTACCTCACATGGTAGATTTAATTAGAAGTAAAGGGCTTTATATAATAGCCACGGGACAATAAACTTAACCTTCTGATGATGATAAAGTTGCTAAATGGGAAAATAAACAAGATCAAGCACGAGGGTTGATAGGAATGTTCATTGCTCAAGATCTTCGATTTCGTATCCTTGAAATTAACACCCGTGATGAAGCCCTGAAAAAGCTAAATATTGTTTTTGGCATTCGAAACCAAATCAAGGCCCACCAGCTTGAAAATGAGTTGCTTACTTTGGACCCCAATAATTTCTCCTCTATTGAAGATTTTTTGTCCAAATTCAAGACCCTTAGACTTCTTTTAGAAGGTTGTAAGGTCAAAAAGGACAATGGTAGCCTCATCTATTCCATTCTTTATAAGCTTGGTCCTACATACTTTGTACTTTTTTCCACCTTCAATTCCACTAGAGAAGCCATAATTTCTTCAGGAACCACCTACAAGAACCCCTCTTTTGATGCCTTTTGTGATTGTTTGATAAGAGAACAAGAAAAAATCTTACACCTTGGTCTTATCACTTCTGGAAACGCTTCTAAGAAAGCCTTAACAACCCAACAACAACCATATCAAAATAATCCTAAGAAGCTGTATCCTAAAAAGTATGGTCCTAAATCAAACAAGGGTCCTAAGCAATTTCAGCCGCAAACTGAAAAAGCAACTCACCAAAATGATAAGGAAAATAAAAACAAAGGGAATAAGACAGATAGGCATTGCAACTTTTGTAATCGTGATGGCCATATAGAGTCCAAATGCTTTAAGAATATGGAAGCCTTAGAAGCATCAATGAAGAAGCACAACATCAATTTGGAGTACTCTTCACCTTCATCTTCAGGAATGGCACTTTCTCCTTGTGGTTTTCAAGCATCAAGATCTGGTTATGCATTAAATGTAACTTCTTCTTCTCATTCTCATGAGTGGCTCATTTATTCTAGAGATTCTTACCACATGGCAAATAATAAAGCCATGTTTTCATCTTTAAATGATTGTAACACCAAACATATTTATGTTGGTGATAATAGATCTCTTACTGTTGTAGGATCTCGAACCATTCATCTATATAATGGTCAATTTAATGATGTATTATTTGTTCCTACCTTGTCATGCAACCTTCTATCTGTTTATCAGATAACTCATTCAGGTGAAGGGAAAATAGTAGAATTCTCATCTCATGATGTTGTAATGTAGGACCTCAAATATCCTAGACATATTTTAGCTATTGCAATTGCTTATGATTCCACAAGGTTGTATAAGTTTGACAAATTTGGGTCATCATGTCTTCCCTCTATTTTTTTTCTCATAATGATGAAGTGAGCAAACTTTGGCATGAGTGATTTGGTCACTTAAACTATCGCTCTCTTCAAACTCTATGTAAGGAAAATATGGTGACTGGTCTTCCTATGGTATCTTGCCGAGATGGTGTTTGCTCTGGATGTGTAGTCAGAAAACATCATTGGGATAGTTTTGACAAATGTGCCTCTTGGTACTCTTAAGCCCCTTTACAGCTTGTGCACAATGATTTATGTGGTCCACTTCCTATTGTTTCTTTATCTGGTTGCAATTATTTCTTAACTTTCATTGATGATTTTTCCAAATGCACTTGGGTATACTTCTTAAAAATCAAGAGTTAAGTTTTTAACATGTTCTTGGCCTTTAAGGCCTTTGTTGAGAAACAATCTGGACATCCAATTCTTAAGTTAAGATCAGAAAATGGAGAAGAATGTGTTAACAACAAATTTATCAACATTTTCACTGAGCATGGCATTCAATTGCAACATACTATTCCATATACGACACAAAAAAATGGTGTAGTTGAAAGGAAGAATCAAACCTTAAAAGAAATAGCTAATTGTATGCTTCAATCTAAAGGACTTGGTCTCAATTTTTGGGTAGAAGAAAATAACTGTGCAAATTACATAGTAAATCACACCCCTACTAAGGTTTTAAAGAATATAACTCCAAGAAAATCTTGGAGCTCAATCAAACTAGATATAAGTCACTTTCATGTTTTTGGAAGTGATGCTTGGGCCCATATTAGAGATGCGAAACATAAAGCCTTAGAACCTAAGAGTGAAAAATGCATTTTGTTGGATATTTTGAAGATGTCAAAGGATATAGACTTCTTCAACCAAAATCTAAAAATATAATCATTATAAGAGATGTAAAATTTGATGAAAATATATCCACCTGCAAGCCTAGTTCGGCGAGTCTGCCACCTTTGGCCTACGAGCTTGATTCGACATATGTGCCACCTCTCTCTATCTCTTCTATTTTTTACAATGTTCCTTCTATCTCAGATGACAAAAATGAGGATGAAAATCCTCCTCCACCTCTTGAAGATGTTCCTTTAGCTTTGCGGCTTCCAAGATGGGTCCGCTCTACTTAGGATGCAGTAGGTTCTCTTGTAGGTGACCCTACATATCGACGATGTACACGTTCTCAGTTCCAAAGAACCTATTCCTTATTGGCTCAAGTTCCAGAAAATCCTGATCCAGACACCTTTGAAGAAGCTTTCGGTCATCCAGATTGGGATGAAGCTATGAATGAATAATATTGTTCCTTATTGGTGAACGATACATGGGATGTTGTTCCTCTTTCAAAAGGAAGAAAAATTTTCAGATGTAGATGGGTTTACAAAACAAAGTCTGGACCAAATGGAAAAGTGGATAGACATAAAGCTCGTCTTGTTGCTAAATGATTTTCTCAAGTTGAAGGCATTGACTATACTGAAACCTTCTCCCCTATTGCCAAAATGAATTATATCTGCCTTGTTCTTTCCCTTGCTGCCTCCTTTAGATGGGAAGTCCATCAGATGGATGTTAAATTTTCCTTCTTACATGGAGATTTTCATGAAGAAATCTACATGGAACAACCCCCTAGCTTTATCCAAAATGACTCTAGCCTTGTTTTTTGCCTTAGGAAGTCTCTATATGGTCTCAAAAAAACTCCTCGGGCTTGATATGCCAAAATGGATAGATTTCTATTAGATAATGGCTTTTCTAGGTGTCATTCTTACAACACTGTATACACCAAGAAAGTGGGTAAGACCTTAACCATCCATGTTCTTTATGTTGATGATCTCATCCTTACTGGTATTGATCCAAACCATATAAACGATGTGAAGTCTAGCCTCATAAAGAAGTTTGAAATGACAGACTTAGGACACTTGCATTATTTCCTTGGTCTTCAAGTCTTGCAATCCAAAGAAGGTATTACCCTCTCTCATTCCAAGTATGCTTGTGATCTTCTACACCACTTTCACATGGAAGACTGTAAGCAAGCCCCTTCTCCCTTTCATTCTAGAGTTAAGCTTTCAGTCACTTGTACTACCCTTGAAGTTGATGCAACCTTATACCGTCAAATTGTTGGTAAACTTTTGTATCTAACCCATACCCATCCCGACCTTTCCTTTTTCGTTGGTCTTGTCGCTCAGTTTATGCACCAACCTCATGAAATTTACTGGAAAGAAGCTAAAAGAATACTTCGATATATTCGAGGTATAGTTCAGTTTGGGATTCATTACAGTGCAGGAGCATATCCATTATTGATTGGTTTCATTGATTCTGATTGGGTTGGTGACCCTAATGATCGAAAGTCTACTACAGGATATGTTTTCACTCTTGGTTTAGGACCTATTACATGGTCTTGTAAGAAACAAAGTACCATCTCTCTTTCGTCAGCAGAAGTAGAGTATCGTGGTGTAGTTGAAGCCAGCAAGGAAGCCATGTGGCTTCATTAGATCCTATCTGAATTTGGCCATCATCGGCAACATCCAACTACACTTTGGTGTGATAATCAGAGTGCCATTTAGCTATGTAAAGATCCATTTTTTTTTTTTAACTGTAACGGGTATTTTTATTGATGTAGAAAAATGGCTATAGCCAGATCAAGCTTACAATTCACTGTTTCTGTCATTACAATTCTCAACTTTTGCGTGAATAGATGCCCATTTAGGGAATAGGTGCCATTTTCGGTGTCCCTTCATTTATGCTGATCATGCTTGTTTCTAGTGTGCATCCTGTATTTGCCAATGTGTCTGCTTCTTTGTTTAAATCTCTGAGGATATGGAAGATTTGAGCTGTGGAGAATTCCTGTAGGATTCTACTCACTCTTTTAAGCTGCTTGTTTAGTACTGGATCCTTGGGCGCTTTTTTGTTTATCAAGGATTTTATCAACAATTCAGAGTCTCCAAAAATTAAGATGTCTCTTACGTTTCCTTTTCTGGCCAGTTGACAAGCTTTTAGAAGACTGAGGACTTCGGCCTGATTGTTGGTTTTAAACCCAAGACCCCAGCTGAAGTCCTCCTTTCTCCCATTCGGAAGATAAACAACCCCGCCTGCCCCAGACCTGCCTGGGTTTCCTTTCGAGGCTCCGTCAAAGAAGATAGTGCATTTACCTTGTGCTTTCCACCACTTCTGAAAACTTTCCCAGGTGTCTCTAATATGCCAATTTTCCTTTTGAATTAGGCGAGTAATTTCTGAAGTTCTCAACATGGGGGAGAAGCCATCCAGCCATGCCCTTTCCTCCTTTCGTATGAAGCTATCATCTTTGACAATGGAATGTCGTAAAGTTTCTAGAAGTAGATTCTTGGCCTGATCAGCAGCATTCTCTGCTGTTGTTTCTTTTTGATTGAAGACTATATCATTCCTGGCGAGCCACAGCTTCCAGCAAAGATATTTAGGGGCTGCAATCCACACCTTAAGCCAGAGAGATTTTTCAGTGATTTTGAGTGGGTATCGAGCTCTCCAAGACGAAAACATGTCAGTGATCGAACAATGGGAAGGAGGGATCACATTCAGATCTGTCAGGAAGCTAGTCCAAGCCTTCTGAGCATACTCACAATCGATGAACATGTGTACTGAGGTTTCCAAGGCTTTTTTGCAGAGCACGCAGCGGTGAGGACCTGCTATGTTTCTTTTGCACAGGTTGTCACCAGTCAGAATTTTATTATGAAATAAGGTCCAGAAAAAGAAATTAATCTTAGGAATGCTGAAGGATTCCCAGATCTGCTTCCACACTGATTCCGGATGCTGAGAGGCCTTTTTGTCTTGCAGCTGAAAGTAACCTTGCTTGACTGTGTACACACCTGTTTTCCCCCATCCCCAAGAGTCAGCCTCATCCTTGTGCACAGGTGTAAAATCTGAAATGGCTTCTGTGAGGATATTCAGCTGATTTTTTAGGTGTGCTGGAATGATGGGCAGTCTCCATCGCTGCCAGTAGCCAATGCAGTCCCACTCAACGATGTCCTCGACTTTTCTTATTCCTCTTGATCTTAACCAGGCTCTTAAGTCGACAATTTCATTATTAGCTGATAGTGGAGGGTGCCCCATTATTCGATCTTTCCACAGCAGAGTGCTTTTACCGTTTCCTGGAATTTTATACAACTGCGATCTGAAGAATTCGAGCCCTTTACAACAAAGCCTCCAAGCCTGCGTTCCTTTCATAGCTTGCGTTGGACTGAAGTTGGAAAGCGAATGATTGTTAAGGTACTTCTGTTTAAAAATTTGACTGACATGGTGCAGCGGCTCTGTGGTAAGCTGCCACAGCAGTTTGCATCCCATTGCTAGATTAGCATGCTGTGGGTCACGTATTTGAAGTCCGCTCTCTGCATAGGGGCGCTTCGTTGTTTCCCAGTTAATTAGGTGAAAACGGTTGCTGTTACCCTTTCCGCCTTTCCAAAGGAAATTTCGTATAATGCTTGAGATCTCGTCAGCAATTTGCTTTGGAGCCAACAGCAGCGAGGTTTGGAAGGTCGGGATAGCAGATAGAACAGCGCGAATTAAGGTAAGCTTGCCACCTGTAGAGAGCCATACACCACCCCACGCATCGATCTTGTTCTTAAACTTTGATATCGTCTCCTCCCACAGGTGATTACGATTTGAACCCAGCGTCAAAGGAAGGCCTAAATACTTTATTCTATCCCACTCAGCATAACCTTTGAATCCAAGCACGCTGGCAATCCTCTCAATCGAATGCTGGTCTATATTCCATCCATAGACAGCACTTTTCCTCTCACTAATTAACGCTCCTGTGCAGTTGCAGAACTTTTTGAGAATGTTTTTGAAGACGTTGGCCATTCTCATGGAGGCTCCTCCGAGGAGGAGGGAATCATCAGCGAAAAGCGCGTGGTTCACCGGAGCAACGCCTTGCGCAATTCTTATCCCTGGTATGGATCCAATTTGCTTCTCCTGAGACAGCTTTCTGCTTAGTGAATCAGCTATCAGAATGTAGAGGTAGGGGGAAAGAGGGCAGCCCTGCCTCAGACCCCTAGTGGTTAAAAAGAACTCAGCTGGTCTGCCATTCACCATTGGGGCTATCCAAATGTTTTCAGTACAAGCTTTGATGAGATTTATAAATTCTTGTTTGAATCCGAAGGCTGCAAGGACCCTGTACAAAAAGGAACGATTCACTCTGTCGAAGGCGTTACACATATCCAACTTTATAATCATACCTTGTTCTTTCCTGCTTTGACTGGAATGCAGGGCTTCTTGTATTTGTATGACATTGTCCAGTAGCTGTCTGCCCTGGACAAAACCTCCTTGGGCCGGAGAGATGAGCTTTTGTAGAAGAGGCTTAATTCTGTTAGCCAACAGTTTGGCCACAATTTTATATGATGAGTTGCAGAGTGAAATCGGCCTATATCTGTCAAAGGAGCTAGGATTTGTATCCTTGGGGATTAAAGCGAGGAAGGTAGAGTTTATACCTCCACCCACTTTTTCCTTCCTCAAGAATCCTCTTATCATTCTGAAGAGATCTTCTTTGATAATCTCCCAACATATTCTATAAAAATGTACTGAAAAGCCATCGGGCCCTGGTGATTTGTCTGGTTCCATGGACCAGACTATTTGAGTTATCTCTTCTTCAGTGACAGGCCTCATCAGAGAGTCATTGTCTTCCATATTGACCAAATTTGGTATGGTTGAGAGAAATTCTGTTGCATCCTCCTCATTCCCATTTCTTTCTGCACTTAGAAGATTCTGAAAATGAATAACAGCTGCATCTTTGATTTGAGTAAATCCTTTATACACCTGTCCATTAGAGTTGGTGATTTCTGCTATATGGTTACGTGAAAGGCGAGCCCTACACTGCCTATGGAAGTATGTGGTATTTCTGTCTCCAGATTTAAGCCACAGACTTCTAGACTTTAAGCGCCAGTGTTCTTCTTCGTTTCTAAAAGAACAATATGTATTCCTTTGAGCAGATTTTTCGTTTGCTAGGTCTATGGGGGAGGGATCCTTCTCCTCCATTTCAAATTGTAATCCTTCCAACATCAGAACTGCCTCCTTTCTCTGGCTAGTGGGGGTGTGCCTGGGATGCTTTATTTAATCCTTGAGAGCTTTTTTTGTGTTTTTCATTTTTTGTTCCCACACATAGCTTGGGGAACCGAAAACATCTTCCCTCCAAGCTGTTTGAACTGTTTCAAAAAAGCCTTCCATTCCTGCCCAGAGAGGATTAAAGCGAAAAGGAAGGGGACCTAGGTCTTCTTCTTCTTTTAGGCATAAAAGGATTGGCTTGTGATCCGATGTAAGCTTTGGGAGTATCTTGGAAAAGACTATTCTGTTTTCCATCATTAAGGAACTGCTGATTAGGTATCTATCAAGCCTAGCAGAGATATGATTTACTCCTGTTCTATTGTTAGTCCAGGTATATTTGCCTTTCATGGGTTTGGGGTCAACTAAATCCCACTGCAGAATCAGATTTCCCACTGTATTAAGAAAAGGATCCCTAGAGTAATTCCCTCCTTTTTTTTCTGTGGAGTCCAGAATAATATTCAAATCACCACCTATGATCATATTTTTGGGGTTAATCTGCTCTATAAATTCCAAGAGTGACCTCCAGCACTCTCTCTTTTCTTCATAATGCACAGGAACATACAAATTAAACAGGGCGAGAGAGAGGTTACTTGCAATATTTCGCAGCTCTGTGAAGATCCAATGCTGGGTCTCAGTAGATCGAACTAATGTGAAGGAGTTTTTTGACCAAAGAGTGCCAATACCTCCAGCCGAACCCCTTGCACTGACTGCCTTTCCTGAATCATACTTCCATTTCATGGTGCTAGTATTTAGGAGAGTTTCTCCTTCTATTTTGGTCTCTTGGAGCATTAGGATGTCCGCTGTTTCCATCTTCAATAAATCCTTGATTGCCTCTGCCTTATTGGGATTACCCAGACCCCTGCAGTTCCAAGAGACCAACTGCATCATTTACCACTTGATTGAGTGGGACCTCCTCCCTTGGGCGCCCTTGGTCTAGTATTTCTCCCAATGGACATTTCAATAGTAGTTTGGCTGCCTAGGGTTTTCTGCCGTTCCGATTCTTCTTCCCTTGTTTCCTTGTTTGTTCTTCTTCCCACTTTTTTTGTTGGCCTTTCGAAGGTTTCCTCATCAGAAGAGCACGTGTTTTCTTGAGTCTTCTTCTTTTGTTTTATGATATCAGCGTAAGAAGGAGAAGAAGTATTACTAGAGTTTGGGATTAGAATGTTACCTGTCTCTTGCATGTCTGCATTATTCGTCTGTTGAGGTTCTTCCTGCTCGACCTCTGGAGTATCTGTCTGCGGGGTAAGGGATTCGAAGGGGTTTTTGTCTCCAGCAATGTTGTTGTTTTCCCTGCTTCCACTGGGTTGATTGCTTGCTCCTTCTTGCCCTGCTTTGTTCCCTGTCTCTTTTACTCTGTTTTTGTTGTTTTGCCTGCTGCTTGCAGTCCTCTTTGCTTGCTTCCACTGCTCGCCTTTTTCTTTCTCTGCTATTTCTTCGTTTTTTTTTTACAATATCTTGCAAAGTGCCCATATTCGTGGCAATGACGGCATTTAAAAGGCAGCTGTTCGTAATCTAACTCTTGAATGTGCGACCAGTCAGCCACCGAAAGATTGATGGCTTCAGGGAGCCCAACCTCCAGGTCAACTTCCACACAGATGCGTGCGCAAGAGAATTGATCCTTTCTCGGGGCCTGGTCAATATACCTGCCGAGGGCATTCCCTATGGACTGCAAAGCACTCTGACTCCAACAATGGAGGGGGAGGTGCGGGAGGCGCACCCAAACAGGAACGGCTGTGGGCACATCTTGAGCAGGGTCGAAATCGGGGGACCATTTGTTCAGGTATAACCCTTGGGGACCCATGAAGTAAGGTCCGCTTCTGAATATCAAGCTTCGGTCTTCCACGTTGTCGAACACAAAAACGAAAAACCCTTTTCCTACGAAGTGACTTTTTATACCTTCCTTCACCAGTGGGTTCCAGTTTCGCCTGACCCAATCATCAACAGCCTTCGGGGATGGCCATAGCCCTGTAAACTGGCCGATGAGGCCCCTTTCAGCAAGGTTTAACGCAGATCTGCATGTTTCATCAGTCGGTAGAGACACCTTAGGGATGGTGTCCAACCTCTTTACGAACTTTTGTTGCGAGACCGAGGGTGGCCTCTTGATGGCTGCAGCAACTAGGGAGCGAAAAGCTTCAATATCTGAAGGCTGAGAATCACCTTCGGTCGACATGTTCAAGGGTGAAGGTGCAGGGGTCAGAGCAGGGTCCCCATGCACCGAGACAACAGCTCCCGGAGCTAGCAAACCAAAGAAGAAGGGGCAGGCCCGATGGCCTGGGTCAAGCCAGACAAGAATGACCCGCGCACCAAGGGTCTCCCAGGCACACCAGGTCAGACAGAACAGGGCCGAGCCCAGCCAAAGTCAGAACGGACGCCCAGAACAAAGACGAAAGAAAAAGAGCGAGAACAGAACAGAGCCCCACCTGTCCAAAACATAGCTCTCACCAGCGGCCACCCCAGCAGCGTAGGTCTCCACACCCAGCTCGGGCAGGGCAGAGCCGAGCCCAGCAGGAGACTGAGCGAGCGCGAAAAAATTCAAATACAGAGGAGCGGCGCTAAAAAATTTCGCAGTCGAGAATTCTCTTAGCTGGAATTTTGGCTAATCAAATTCCCATGTAAAGATCCATTTTAGCATCAACGTATGAAACACATTGTGGTCCACATACACTTCATTAGAAATCTCATTCATGATCGTGTTCTCAAAGTGCAGTACTGTCCAACCAATGATCAAGTAGCCGATATCTTTATAAAGGCTCTCACAAAAGCGAATTTTACCAAACTTCGATCCACGCTTAGAGTTCATGAAAGTTATCATTAATGGGGGATAGGCTCTAATTCCTCCTTCCTTCTCCTATTGTGTCACCTTTGTAAATCCTTCAATCCTATCCCAATTTGTTCTTAAGGGGGGATGTTAGGATATTTCGACACGTAGGAAATAGGCTCCTTTGTGTCACCTTTGTAAATCCTTCAATCCCATCCCAAGTTATTCTTAAGGGGGGATGTTAGGATATTTAGAAACATAGGAAATAGTTAAGAATAACTTAGTCTAGTGTAGAGCTAGGTAAACTGTGTTTCTTTACTATGTACATTTGTAACTTATAATCCGATGGTCACGATTTGTAGTGATCCAATGGTTCACTCTCTCCTTAGTGTTAACGACACTTGATCCGTGGCTTAACACATGATTGGTCCATGATCTCTATTTAAAGAGCATGGAGAGTCGTTTGTCCGGTAACCGTTTATGAGAGAAACATATGTAATCTTTCTTTTTATATTAATAAATTGCCTGAAGTGGCCACGTTGGCTCAGGCCATGGACTGTTTCCCTCATCGAGGGTTTTAACCACGTGATATAATGGTGTACTGATTTGTGATCTGTTTTTGAGAGGTGACCTTTGGTTTTTGATCTAAGGATATTACCTTTTTAATTCCTACAATATTTATTCTTTTCAACACCTTGTCAAGGAATTTCACCAATAATTTAACATGTATGATTATGAAAGTGTTTATAAGAGGAAATATGATGAATCCATTGAATATTTTCATGATCACTTTATTCATTTATGTTATGAGTTTTCATAGGATGACATAGATTGGAATTTTATGAAAGAAATTTTTTATTTTCTTGTTCATATTTCTTTAAATCCTCCTGAACCTGAAGCCCTTTTAAGTTTCCCAAAAAATCTTGGTCATGGAGCTCTCAAAATTTCAAAAGAATACACTGATTTTTCATGTGAATTTTATATTCTTCCAATTCTTTACTAAATAAAGAAACTACATGCACCCAATTCAAGGTTGGAGAACTTTAAAATCAATTTACCAATCCAACACCACCTTCTCCTTCCCCTCATATTGAAGATTTGAATTCAAGTTTAAATTTTGAATATGATTTAATTGATGACATTGTTTCTTTTCGATCCATTTCTTATTCTCCATTGATTATTTCCTATTATCCTCCTTCTCTAGATTTTTAGCATCAACCTCTTATAGAAGATTCTTTCGATTCTCAAGAGGGTCAAGTTCAAGTTGGAGTCAATGGAGACCAAGAAAATCGTGATATTATTCATAATGACTTGTTTGGGATTCCAATTATGAACAAGAATATACTATTAAAGATGACCATGATATGCCAATTTCTCCCTCATCTTTCACCCACTATCCTAACATATTCAATGAATCTATCACACTAGTCACATCTATGGATGATTCGGTTTTTAATGATAATAATTATAATTTCAATTAGGAACAATGGAATGTTGATTTCAAAATTAAATGTGGTGAGAAAGCATCAAATCTTCACAATCTATCTCTTCCCTCATCTTGTGAATATGAAGAAGTTGAGGATGCAATTTCATGTTTCCAATCATCCCCTATCTACGATTCATCACATCATCATGACCCCCTTCTCTTGTATGAAAAATCAAACTATGATCATGGATATATTAATGTATTCACTGATTCATCTAGTGATGATTCTATGACCTCAACTATTGATTATTCTAATTAACCAGTTTATGATGATTTACCTTCAGATACCTTGGAACCATGTCAAAATGTCATTACACTTTAGCCTATGTTGATGTTTATGTCAGGATCTGGCAATCTTTATGAGTGTTCCAAGCATGATCATATTGATACTCTTTCATGGGAGAAATCTCATGAATTAATCGCAAATGTTGAAAATGAACTTATTTTTCAGTCTCAAGATCCTTCACCCATTTATCATGATCCGATTATTGAATGGTTGAAGGAATCCTACTCGGCAAGCCCCTTCGCTAAGAACAAATATTTTATCTTTCTTCATGTTTTCCGAGATTGAAATTCGGAATGGATGCTTTTTTATGAGAGTCTATCACGATGTGTATGAAAATTGTGACACAACAATGAAATGTTCACTACATGCCTTCTTGTCATACTTCTCTACTCATGTTTTGTGCCTTCAAATTTTTTAGCATGTTGCAATTTATCTTTCTTGTCGTATGTTTTTCTTGATGATATTTCTTGCTGCTTATTCCGTTGATGATATAGGTCACGAAATTCTTCATTGGTTGCATTGGAAATTTCACTTAACATAAGCCTAGCCTATTTTATGTTAGCATAGGAGTGGGTTTAATTTAGTTTAATTTTGTTTTGAATGTCATTTTTCTTTGTCTTTCATATCGCACTTATTTTAGTTTTTCTGAAATAAGCCTTATATGAAAGTCGTGCTTTTGTTTTGAATAAGCATGGAAAAGTTTAAAAGGACATTGTACAACTATTAAATCTTGGTTAGCTAATTGTTCCTTTCTTCGCATGGGCCTTGTATTATTTATATTATGATGCTTAGACATAAAATACGTTCTTCTTCGAAGAAAACCTTAGTAGATCTACGATTCTTGAATGTATAAATAATATCCTCTTCTTTAATTGGTTTCTTAAGTTTGATTAGTTTTAACTTGTCAAATTGGCTGAGTATAGAAAGTAGAGGGGGAAACTTAAGCGAACAGACTATGTTTGAGAGGTGTATATATATTCTTATATTAAGGAAAAACCTCTTCTTCTCTCAATAAGTCAGGTTCCTTCTTCCACTGCAATTAAATAATAATTATCGAATCATAGTTCTGAAAATAAAATAAATAAAGGGTGTTAGGGTAGGTTTTAACCCTATACAGAAATTACCTACAAACGAAATCTTAAAACAGAAAAATATACAATGGCGAGAACATAAAAAATATATAAACATATATCTTCCCCTGGATCCCAAAACCAGGATTACCAGATTTATATTTTCATTATATTCATTTCAATGTTATAATACATGTTGAAGCATTCGTAAACCCCAATCCATAACCCAGGATTAGAACGTAACCGTAGTTCCCTTGTCTAGATATACTAAATACCATAGGTAGGAAACCATCATGCCCAAAACCATGTGAAAAACCCATGCAAAAAACCATGGGTAGGTCCTCCCACCATCTTTGGGTCTGCCCCCATCCTTGTGTCCACATAAAAAAAATTTCTCGGGGCACTACCTCAGATCCCGTGCAGGGGGGCTATCACCCCTTGCAAACCCCTCGACAAGGGGGGTTTTCGACCCCATTGTTCTAGGAATAGAATACAACATGTGGCTAGTCATGGAAAGAATATAAAAAATACCCAACATAAAGAAGATAAAGGCTTCCTGGGTAGAGAGGTGAAGCAAGTAACTTAGTCGGGATACTGACCAGGTTTGATAGTAGCGAAGCAATACTTGTGTTCCTCTAGTGACTATGTTGAGGTACTTTGTATGCCTATCGGTAGAGGAGAAACATAAGAGATGACGATTAAGACTCGGGCATCATTTTTCTCTCACAAATCTATATAATCCTTATCCCTAATCGAAGAAACCAATATTTGACTTGCTTTTGTTAGTGTGTCTTCGATGAAGAAAATGAGGGAAATTATATCTTTAAATTGATCCAAGTAAGGAAACTATGGTAATATTCAAAATGAACAATAATTCTTGAAGAGATTGAATCGTTATGAAGAGTTAGACCCATACAGAGATACTGTAGTTGTACTAGTGTGTCGCCAAGTTTTGTAGTTGCTATAAACCCCCTCCAAAAATTTGCATACGCTTCTATTTTGGAGCCTAAATTTTATCTACAAGAACTAACATTTCAATATCATCAAGTTTTCCGATTGATTGTCTAGTGTCATAATCAATTGTATTTTCATGAAACGCTGATGTCATGTCTTAAATAAGTCTTGTCTATTATAGTTGCACAACTTTTAAAGACAAGCAAACCCCTGTCGAACACATGTTAACTTATGTCAAGGTCTAACACTGATTGCTAGTCTTGCTTCCGAGAACTTGGAAATCCTCTACCACTAGATACTATGCAATTCCATGAGGAAGTGAACTATGCAATCCTATGAGACAGGAAGTCACCGAGGCAAAATAATGCGCAATCCTTCTCTTAGATTCAGAACTGGGCAATCCACTAAGTCATTGAACTACGCAATCCCTTATCACTAGGAATAGTGCAGTCCTTTCTACCAGTGGATTGCATAGTGTTATGGAACAAGTCAGTTGCATGTCCCTAGAAAATAGGGAGTATGCATTACTATTTAAACATGCGGCATACATTTTTATTTTTGGTTTATGGACAAGTGTTTCTTTCTCTTGATTTTAGGCATGAGCATTAGAAACCCTAACCCTAACCACGTGGCGGTAAATCTATATAATAGAGGCTTGTAGAGATCATTTTCACATTTGACATTGGATCTCTAGCCATCCCCATGTGTTCAAGGAGATTTGGATTTGGTTTGCAGCGCTTTTCCAGGTAAAGTTTTAAAGTGTTTCTTTTTGTTGCTTTTTCTATCGCTTTTGTGGCTTTTGTGTTTGCAAGTGTTGCTTTTCCTGATTCTTCTTTTAGTTACTAGCGTTTTTTCTATTACTACCTTTTACAAGTATTGCTTCAATCTATCATTTAGTTTTTAGAAGTGTCGCATCCCTCCCAAGTCATTTTTTCTTCTAGTAGTTGTACTGTCGGATATTTTTATGCATGCATGACTCTTCCCTTTGCATGATATTTCCTAGTCAATGCTATTGATTGATCTAACTCATTCTAAGGCTTATCTAGACTTTAATTTTCATTAGCACCAGATCTAAGACTTGCCTCTTTCCTAGGCTGAACTGTAACATCCTTAAGGCTTTTTGGCTCCTCCAATTGTGCATTGTACAATATTAAGCACCAAGGAACCTCCTTTCCAGTTGCAACTGTTCAATGCGTAATCAATGACCTCCTCCAACTGTGCATTGTGCAATCCTATCTATCAATGGTCCAGCATGGCCACTGAGACTCTGTGAAGGATAATCCTCTTCCTCATTTTCCAGCTGAGACTACGCATTACGCAGTTCCAAGCCTCAAGTAATTCCTCTGTCAGACGAGACTGTGTAATCCCCTCTCTCACTATGCATTACATAATTCTAGAGCCTGGGATTCCCCCATGCCACCTACTATTGCACAATATCTATCCATAGTCATTTTTTTGCTGCTTTAAGATTGAATGTTGAACTTATATGCTAAAGCTAACTTGTTATCACCACGAGTGCATCTCTTGCTATAGGTACTGCAGGTATTAAACATATTTATCTCTCATCAATAGATAGCATCATGCCTCCAAAGAGATCAAAATCAAAGGAGGCTATAGAAAGAAGTACTGAGGAAGTTGTTGAAAGTCCATCAAAATTAGTTCCCATTCTATCTGACACATAGTTGTACATTGAGAAGGACTCTGATATCACATGGAATACCATCAAGGATGCATTCACTGCTAAAAATTTTAAAACCCATCTAGAAGATAGGAAGGTCTAAATCAAAATAAAATGGTGAGGGATTCACAAGGTCACTTGTAGATTCCAAGTCTTACCATGTGAAGACATCATCAAATGGATCATCCAAGGTTTAGATAACAAGATCATGTTTTTAAACAATTCTAGTGGGAAATAGCTTGCCTCGTACCACCCACATGATGTCCACTTGATCTACCACTTTTCGAAGCCCGAGAAACATATGGACTCTAATTTATATGCAACAATAGCCTATCTCAAGACCAAGGAAGTGGTTAAGATGTGGGTAAAGGAAATCTCTAATTTTTTCTAGATTGCAAACAATACTTACAAGACCAAATCACTCAGAAAGACACTTCAGTACTTGATAGTGTTGTGTTGCTGAGTTTATGGATTCAAGAATACTAAATCCTTCCTCGAAGGATGGGTTTAAATGCTATGTCAGATTGTCTCAGAGGGGAAGATATTTAACTGGTATGATATTGTGTCTTAGCAACTAAATATCAATGTGAACAAGGCAAAAAATCCATGAAAAGGAAAGCATAAACATTTCTACATGTATGCCTACCTATTGGATGGAATGTGTGCTCACAATGGTTTCCTTGGCATGGATTGGAAATGAACGCCAAGAGAGCCTCTTATCCATATTTAATGCAAATTGTTAGCAAAGTGCAGCTACAAAGGAGTCTTTGAAATATTGAATGATCACTTCTTCAGAGTTTTATACCAAATGATCTCTGAAGAAGAAGCCCCTTGCATGTCTCGTGAGGCAATGAGTTTAGTATCATAATATTTGAATTTGTTTTCATCACTAAATGGAACATACCTTACAGTGTTTAGCTGCAAGAAACCATATCGTCTCTTGTCGAGGTATTCCATGGAAAAAGTAGCCATGCAAGAGGTTTCATATCATCTTCTCACAGGTCTAAATGAAGTACTACAAAGGAAGAAGAAGGCACCATGGCCTACTCTTCCCTTGAGTGTGGGATCCTACGAGATCAATAATTTGAAGTTCACAAAAGCTGAAGTCACAAAATTGGAAAGTCTCAAGCTTGGTACAATATATTTTTATGAGTACGATCCCAGGGGAGTTTGCGAGAAATATTGTGCCAAGTTGCACTTTTTTGGCAATATGGGACCTATGGCAGGATGGAGGAATAAAATATGAAGAATCATTATAATGCCTCTCGGTCACATGCACCAAGAGATTAGGTAGTCCCTTCCAATGCAATTCCATAATAAAGTGCCACTCAAGAATCAAAGAGGTCAGAATAATGCACCCTAGTGAGTATTAAGTATGAGAAGAAAGTTTCCCATAACCCAACAAAGGAGTAGAGCCACAAATTAAAGGGAGATCCAACTATTCTAAAAGTGAGTATGGAAGCAGAAAGGAAGAGGAAGCAATTAGAAATAGAAAGGAAGCAAGAGGAAGAATGAAACAAGAAGGAAGAGTAGGAAATGAAGGAACAGGAGGAAATGCAGGTGCAAGAAGAAAAAAAGGGAATGGAAGAAGAAGAAGCCAATCAGAAGAACAAAGGTAGAAACCACTTAAAGAAGAAGAGGGAAGACAAAATAAGGATCATGAGCTTGTTTAAGAGACTGAGGAGTAGATATTAGCCCAGGACATGGAGATAGAACTAGGGGAGAAGAACCAATATGTTGACCTCATGCCTAGTATAAAATAAATTGCCACTCAACCTCCCACTCCGCCTAAACATGGGTAAGCCCCAGGTAATGAAGAAGAAATGTCTCTAGATAATGACCCAATCATGGATATTTCGAGTTTAACCTTTAATGAGATCCAAAATAGAATTGTATAGGAAAGGAAGAAATATTTCCCTTCTGATCTGACACATCCCGCTTTCAGTAAAGAGCTAGATGGCATGATGGGTTTATTAAGAAGAAAAAGTTCCAGAAAGGAGATTGGGCTCTTTTGTATGATTCAAGGTTCAAAGATTTCAAAGGCAAACTTTGCACCAGATGGCTAGGTCCTTAATAAGTGGACATGATCTTGGAAAATGGGACTGTACAATTGGTTACCATCGACAATGCTAAGACACCATTATTGGTTAATGGGTATCGTCTAAGGTTATATCATCAACCCGCTTCGAAGGAATAATGTTTCAGCATTGTCGCAGACTCTGATCTTCATGTTACGACAGCAGGGGAACATTCTCCTGTGCAACCTGAAAATTGAAATTCCAATAAGTGCAAAAATTGAAAATAAATAAATAAATAAAAATAAATAAAAAAATAAAAAGAAAAAGAAAAATAATAATTCTAACTGTGAAAACCCCTTTCCGGGGCACAGTCAGACAGTTGGTAACAGCTGAAAACCACTCTTGTGGGGGCTATTACACCCATGTTTTTCTTCCTGAAACATCATTTTCCCTTCCTGATCTATTTCATAGGATGATGGTATTCATTTAATTTTATTTTATGTACCAGTATCTCCTGATTATTATGATTTTTTTTGAAGAATAATCTAAGGGTTGTCTTGGTAGTTACACATGTAATAGCCGATAGCCACGAACACTATTTCTTATGTTTCATCCCATAACAACAATAATCATGCCAGCCAAATGCAACAACACAAGAATTGCAAGCAGAACGCCACCAATTCGAAATCTTCCTCCACGTCACCTCGGGTATGTCATTCAAAAGGTAAACATTATCATTTATGATTTTGTGATTAATTGGGAGAAGTAATGATATTCCTGTGATGGCCATGGGTGTCTGTCACCATTAAGATGGGGGAGGGGATATATCTTGAAATCATTGCAAAAATCCATAGTCATAAACCTCTATCAAATCCGCATGCACCCAATTGATAACACAATTTCCAATGATGACTGAATCTGGTTGGAAAAGAGCGTGTGTGCTAGATGCCATTACTTTCCATAACAAGACATTTATGAAGATTAATGTGAGGTACGATTCGGTAATCCGTAAAATCTGTCACCTCCCATCAACCTCCTCGACTGAAACCTTGCATCCTCATTGCAAAATCGTCAAATGGGATAAGCAGAGACGACGAGAATTAGTGAGCAGCGCAGCGATATTATAGTGGGGCTGAGCAGCAATAAGTGAATTCAGAAACGTAGTGATATTACAGTGGGGCTGAGCAACAAGAAGCGAATTTATAACCAAACAACAAATATGGGTGGAGCAGCGGTCAGGCACGAGCCGAATTCTATGGACGCCTTGTAGAATTGTCCATAAGCCTACCATATATTCAGGGATGCCGAATGGATTGTGTATTTCTAGAAGCTAGAAGGCTCAGACGAGGCGGTGGCAATTGAATTTGCTCAGAATTTGAACAACAGTCAAACCCGAGTTAGGGGCATGCAAGTTGAGGTGACTGAAGAGGTAATTTCCTGGGTAACTACATTTTTGGTAGAGGGACGGAGATGGTTTAACAGAAAAATCAATGACCCCTCCTTGAAAGAAGACTTCCTAGAAGGAGAAGAAAAACTGGAGAAGAAAGGGAGGGGAATTGGCAAGTTGTCCCTTCCTCATCCTTGGGCAGATGTCACCCTAGGTTTAATTAAATATATCACTTGTGAGGGAAGATCCATGATAATGTTTAACTATCACTTTTCTCTGTTTAATCACCTCCGACACCAGAAAAATATTAATCTTCCATTCTACTTGTTAAGGAACATCAAGCATATGGTGGCAACAGTAAAGACAACAACGCACCCGGAGTCATGTGTGACTAATCACAGACTCATCAAGTTAATCGTGCTACATGCCCTAGCCCAGCAAGGAAAAACTTGGGAATAATTCAAGCGAAAGAGGCAAAGGACAAGCTGGGGGAAACAGACCACAACTTCAGGAGGAATTCAGCCAGAAGTAGAAGCCCAAACTCGACCTGCTAGAGTTAGAATTGGGAAAGAGCCTACTGATGAACCAATTCAGGATAGAAGACCAAAACAAAGGGTGAAATTCAGCATACCTGCAGAACCTTTGCCTAAGGTTGGAGAGCAGATAGAAGAAAAATTCTTAGAAGAAGAAGGGCAACCTTCCTCATCAGGTAAGGAAAAAACTCATGTCCTGTTTTTAGAACTCGAAAATATAAGAAAGGAAAATGAAGAATTAAAGAGAAAATTATCTGAGGGGAAGGAAATCCTGGTGTCTGTATGCACGACATGTTTTCAAGACTTAAGAGTAGTAGGATATAAGGTCTGTAGATAAAATATCAGCCCAATGGAAACAGAAACAAAATGGCAGGAGGCTGTTATAGAAGAACCTACTGATGATACTGATGTTACACAATAACCAACAGTTAAATCAGAGCCTCCTGTGATAATTGACCTAGAATCCGACCTACAAGAACCTGTGGAGGCCACTCCTATTGTAGAAGAAACAACAATGGACATAGAGGCTACTCTAGGTGGAAACAAATGGGCTGACACACAAGAACCCACCGAGGAAGCTGTTTTTACAGAAGAACTAGCAACAGAGGTGGAACAACCCCATTTAAAAGAGGTTGTTACACCCATTATTGATGTGGATATTGAATGTAGAAGAATGTCGGGTCCCATCTCGCGATGGAGTTCTCATTAGGGGAATTTTGAGGTCTAAAATGGGCCTCCTAAGGAAATTATAAAATAATAGTGGCAAAAATCAAATAAGATTTGATGACATCATCAAATTTTAGAGGGAAAAATGGAAAAAACTACTTTTTCAACTCATATTTTCAACTTATCTCCCAAAGTTTTTACTCAAATTTAGAGCGGGAGTACTCGTTGGATGCGAAATTTAATTCCCCATCCAAGGAGTACCCATGTTGCATACTTTCGATGGGTCCTACTACACGAAAAATGAGAAATACATAAAAAAAACGTGATTACAATCACGTTTTTTATGTATTTCTTATTTTTCGTGTAGTAGAGTTCATCAAAAGTATGCAGAGTGGGTACTCCTTGGATGAGGAATTAAATTTTGCATCCAACAAGTACTCCCGCTCGATATTTGAGTAAACATTTTGGGAGATAAGTTGAAAATACGAGTTGAAAAAGTAGTTTTATTATTTTATTATTTTTTAATATTTTTACCCTTTTATTTAAAAAATGGTGAATCATCCCCCATGGTTGACATCATCATCTTGAATCCTATTGGTTTTTATATAGTTTATTTTTGTTGTACATTTTTCTTATGAGGCCCATTTTAGACCTCAAAATTCCCCTAATGGAGAAAATCTTGTTAATTTCCGAATTACAAAAGTGGAAACAAGATGCAATCTCCCTTCAGGAGGGGACGATTAAACTGAAGGAAAATCAGAGAGAAATAGACATTTTACATGAAATATGGATGAAAGAAGAGTTGAAGAAAGGATGGGAGAATTATAAGAATAAGGAAGCTCTGAAGAAACGGGAGGAACAACTGCAGCTGTTACAACAGTAGGTTTGGGATCTCACCATAGATAAGAAAAAACTTCATGACACCACCCTCAATTTTCTGGGTTGTAGTCAGCCTTCTCCATCCTATCCTATCTTTCTATGGGACCGTTACTTCATGTTCCAGATGAAAGGCTTTATGGAGGACAAGCCTTATTTATGTTCTTCCACTCGCACATTTCTATATGTTTTCCGTGCCTCTGATTTCGATGAGCAAAGCTTGTTGTGTGAGTTATTCTCACACAATATTATTTGTGAGCATGTGATTATGCAGATGGTTGTGACCGTATTCTCCTATATGGGAGATCTTTAGTTGAGATATTTTGAGTCCTTCATGAAGAATCAGATTGAATGGCATTTGGCCATCAAATTTATGGAGGCTAATGAGGAGAAGATGGCATTGTGGGTTGGGGCAGAACCGGGATGGGCTGCCGAGTTAAGGCAAGAATTCAGGAGAATGTTGAGTACTCCTAGAATTAAGGAACCGACTGCCACTTACAGAAGAAGGATTGTGAACTTCTGCCTCAATCAGTTCTCAATGATGAAGAGTGGAGCCTTGATAGGGTGCTTGAAACACACAGAAGCCAGCAGTGCTGAGCTACTAAAGGGGGACCCATTCTCATTCCAGAAGTTCATGGTGGATTTTACACATGTACCTGCTTATGCACAGATCATAAAATCCCTTGGTGCTTTGTGGCTTGGATTGAGATTCAAGTTTCCTTTCATCTGGCTGCCAATTAAGGATTATCAGAGTAATATGAATTGAGTAAGTATGAGCCAGAGTCCTGGGTACGATATTTGATGGCCAATCAAGGGTACAGGTCTGCAGACGAAGATACAACTGGTGCTTATGATCTCACCGACCTACACCAGAGATATTCCCGTGAGAGATGAGTTTGCATGAGGACATGCAAGTATTTCAGTTGGGGGGAGATGTTGGGTGCCAGTTTTGCACACTTTTCCTACATTTATTTTCCCTATTTTGCCTCATGACTATAACCAATGGGACTATCTTTGCTTCTTTTTACTACCTTTCTATCCTAACTTGTGCTATTTTACCTTGTTTTCATTACTCTGCCATTTCATCAATTATTATGATATATCATGCCTTTTTATGACTAATTGAGGATGAATGTTTGGAGAATATCTATGGTATTTGTGTTGTCTTTCCAGATGTCATTTATAGCACCAAAGATCCTGAGCACGAGGTCCACAGGAGCAGTTAAGGGGGTGATTTTACAGCGAAGTGATGCGATTACACATTGCTGTTACAGACCCGCTGGCGAACTGCTGATACAGTTGTACCACTGACTGGATCCTGTCAACACCTATTGCTAATCTGTACTTTAGTGGTTACACTACAACTGTGGTTTTATGGAGATAGATGTAGGAGTTGTTAGCATTGTATTTTTGGAATAACAACCTATGGGCAATTTTGATTGTAATCTATAATTTTCTAGTCAAAATTTTATTAATAAGTGGTTATAACTATATGTATTCTATTTCAATCAGCATGAGAATCATACGATTCTCATGAATAATCTATCCCTTGATTTTCTGAGATGTAACCACTATATAGTTCTCAGCCCTAGAGGTCGAAAGGTTAGCAAAGAACAACATTATTTTGGCTCTGTAATTGTGCTAAGATTAATACAGATTATTCTATTATTGTTGTTACATGTGTTATTCAATTTAGTTTCCGTTAATTTCTTTCTCCACCTATGCCCTGCTAGGGAGGAAGGGCCCTCCTTCTTAGTAGAGATTGCAGTGATTAAAGTAGTTGTGTTTATGTGTTTGTATTTCAGTTTATGTATTAGTAGAGGTGATGTTGTTGTTATTCAGCTGTGAATATATCCACTTCAATTTCAATACTTTGTATGCTGTTACACATATGATATTAGAGACACCAACTAGATACTTGTTGTGTGGCACGCTAGAACAGATTAATAGAAGTGTGATTCCAGTCTTATAGATCATTTTATTTCTGCATGAGTTATTTACTTCCATCATTTACTTCAGCAACGATTTCTTTTCTTTGGAATTGCTTCTGGTTGGGTGTATCAGCACAGAAAGTGCAAATGTCATTGGAATAAAAATACTTCCTTGGATTGATAATTTATGTGTACATTTTAGTCATTCAATAGTGATTAATATAGCCTCAAAAAAAGCAACAAAAAACTCGGCATCTTTGTGGAAAAAAAATTAGTTTCTTATGCGTGATTATATAACAGTTTGGATTCCTTGGTTCAAGCACACATGATCCCCTCAATAGGTCCATTTGCAGAGAAAAAGGGCATAAACGCTGTCTGATAAGAGATCAAGGAATACTTGATCCAGCTAAAGTAGATCAATACCAAAGAAGACTTGGAGGTTAACATAAACAACAGGCAAAAGTACATAGGTGGTCCTGCTAAGGTCAATATGAAGTTGTTCTTATTGCCGAAGGAAGTACAAGCTAGTTCCAAAACCATCTACCCATATTCCATGGAAGCTAGAGTCTGTTTTCAACTTAGCCTTCCTACAAATTTTGAGGAGGCAATGACATAGTACAAAGATTGACATCAATATGTAACCACACAATTAAAAGTTGAAGTTGTTGAGCAAGATTTTCCTCAAACTCAAGCTTAATGTGTCTAATTTGTCTTATTAGGCTTGTCTTATTAGGCTCTACCCATTTTTTCCTATATGGGTTTTTGTCTTATTGTATTTAAAAATAAATATGTAAGTGGAAGTCCAAGAGTTAAATATTGAATATGAAAATTCATTAATTACAATAAAGAAAAAACAAGTCCAAGAGTCATGAAGGAATCTCAAAGTTAAAAAGGGAGATGAAGGGTCATCTTAATTTTTATAAATAAACCCTCATAATTCAAGAAAAGGGATTGGAATAGAAGATTTGGATCCTTGTCTTCTCTAGTGTAGAATAAGAATAATATCATTCTTTGGAGAAGAAACTGTTGGATTCAAGTTCCACTATTGGGCCTAGTGTCTTATCAATGTAATTGTTTTCTTGGAACTCTCACTTTATATCAACAAGATCTCATAGTCGGCATGCCTTCATGCATATTTCATAGATGTAGTAAGACTATTATTTATATATTTTATATTTATGTTGTTTCATTTGCGTTAATGGTATTGAACTATTTTTTTTTCTTTATTATGTATCTTGTTAAATGTGTTTTTTTTATGCTATTACAATCGTTGTTATGATCTTGTGAAATATTTTACAGGTTAACTAACGATTCTTTTGTATCACTCGTGTGTATCTTCTAAGCTATTACTATTACATTCTTCTAAGGGGCTCATTTATTTCCCTTCGATGTGATGGAACCTTTCATGCACTTTGATATTTCACAAATTTCATACACTTGCTATTAGCAAATCCATGAATATATCATGTTATGTGTTTATTGTACCCAAGGAATATATTTGAGACCACTGATTTGGCAACCAATCATATTCTGTTTGGGGCTCCTACTCTAAACAATGTGGGTCTAATTGGGATTTCACATTGGGGAGATCCCCTATGATCGTTGTCAGCTTTTGGCACAGTTAACACCAAGTCTCCCCACTTCTCACTAGGGGGGAAATCAAGTCAGGGTTTCATTGAAAATATTCTCCTGCATATGTATAATCATCAACCCATATGTGTTTCTCATTGAACCAAACAAATAATTTTTCATTTTATGCTTGAAGAGGTGTTCCACCTATTAGTCTCCAAAACAAGTTGGTGCACGTGTCCATATATGGTTTTGATCTCCATAGCCATAATGTTGAGATTTTCTACTGTGGTATTGGAAATAACTCAAAGAAGAAGGATATTATGATTCTTACATATGAAAACATATTTTTTTTACGTATTCTACACTTGGTCAGTTGTTCCTTTAATTTCACTAGTAGACCTTCACACCAATTGAACATTGTCGGGTTCAGTATTACACTACTATGTACACCTAAATTTATGAAACCTAATGGGGACTCACTATACCTTCCAATTGGGTCATGTTATATAAGATAGTAAATAGTGGGAGGTCTATCACATCTTTAATCAAGAACTTCCCACTTTCCTTGGCACAATGAGAATGTTGTACACTACCATCCACTCTTGTACATATCTCTCAACCACCAGTCTACCAATGGATACCCTGACTGGGGCCCCTTGCCTTGACAAGCCTGTGAAAATGTACATATCCTCCACCTTTATCATTATCACCTGTCCTTGTATCTAAAAATGCAACTAAGTAGTATCCCACCACTGTATGATCCTCTCCAAGAGTCTAGTTTTCCCTCTCATATGTTGTGTTTTGAAGAACTTTAAAATATTGTAGTTGCAAAAAGCTTCTAATGTCCCTATTTCTACTACTATAGCTTTATTAACAGTGCCATGTTCCCTTTCCCTCCACTCTATCATCCTGAAATCCCCAAAAAATCATCTTAGAAGACATCAATATATATCCATATGCGAGAAATTGGGTTAAAAAAAATTCTCCCCTACCCTATATCTGAAAATATTAATTTCAATGCTCTGCCTTAGTGTAAACCATGCACCAACGGGCCTAACAATTCCCTTTTACTAAGTCATTCTATTGTTGTTTTCCTAATGGTGCACTAGTTGTTCTACACTAGAGCGTTGAAGCACACTTGACTTAATTAGGGGGTTTCGAGTAAACAATTTTAAGGGAAAAAACATAAAAATTACATTAAAACAAAGATGTTAAGAGAAATGAATTGGTGGTGAAAAAATCGAATTTTGTGGCCTAATGTTCCCAATATATGAAAACAAGTTTTGACAAAAAAAGGGTTTTCTCCAAGTTTGTCTCCTTGTGGATTACAAATGTAAAATATGGTCAAAATTTTCCCTTTTTCTATTTGGGAAGTGGATCGAAAATTTCTCCTTTTTAATTGACCATTCCTTTTTATTTCACATTTAATTCTTGGGGGTATATATTTTTTTATCATTACATCATGCTATTAATGATTCTATGGAGAAGTTTTGACTATATTTTGACCAAGGATACATAGTTGTAGTCACATTTGCTGCCACCTTCAGATATAATGTCAAAATTGGAATATAGGATTAAGATTCATCAATATTATCACCATATTATTGACTTTTCTCACACTGATTCACTTTTCCTTAGGTCCCAAGCATGTCAGGTTGTGGCATTAAAGATGCCTTTTTGTATGTCATAACTTGTGCGGTAGAGACAACTCCTCATGGGCACCCTAGACTAACACTTCATTGTCGTTTTGGTGCCCGCACGTAAATAAGAGTCCTATTGGAACCACATACATAACTCAAAGATAATGAAGTTGGGAAACGAAAAATAATATAGACACAAAATATTTAATCATACTATTATTTATAAGTGTAGATTGTATCCCTATTCCAGACACTGTAGGGAAGACAAAGAGAAAAACATGACACATAGAAAGAGCTCTAAGCACAAGAGACCCCAGAAGAATGATCTCATTCTTTATCTCAAAGCATCGATTAAAGCCCTTGGTCTCATGATTGACATGGATGAAATAGAATTTTAGATACACTACTGAAATAACGACCTCTTGTACGATTGGGTTCAAAACTCCAAAAACTCTAGTTATCTCATATATGTATTAAATTTTATCAATTTGTTTAATTAGATTACAAGGTCTTGTCAAAACTGGTAATCCCCATGAAAATTGGCAAATTCTCAAAGTGAACGAGTTTCATGAGCAACATGATACCGATGTCAAGAACCCTAAAATAAAACATACAAAATTTTAAGTCAATGAAATGCTAGCAAATTATATTTTTAATTAAAATATAAAGTAATTTAATTATTTATAAAGTTAAACATTATAACTTGCCATGGTAAATGCAAAATTAATAGTGGTCAAAAGGAAAATCGATTGCTAGTCTTGTCGATAATAATAAAATTGAATGAGATGATTGATATTTTGGTTGAACTTTTGTATTGATCATTGTGTTTTTTTATAAATATATTTATCTTCTTGTAATTGATACCCATTCCAACAAGCAATAAAAATTCATGTCATTTTTAACTTTCATATGAGTAAGTTATGCATTCTTTTTAATTAATTGTTTTTGAAATAAGGTTTTACAATTTTAATTTAATTTTTAATAATTAATAGATAGAGGGTAATGATTTAAATTTTGATGAATATTTATGGAATATTTTTAGTAATAGTTAGGCTTGATATTTATGTCAATAGTGTTTATTTCATTGTATTATTTTCAAATTAATTAAAAATACATTATAAACTATATTAAAATAAAATCTATATAAAATATTTTTACTATAAAATAAAATGTGTTATGGTTTTTTTTGGGTATATGGGATTGATAAGCCTGATATTGGGTCATAGTAGTGTAACAAAACCTATTTACCTTCATAGAACCAAAAAATTAACATGAGCAGATAAGGATAAAATATTAGGTCCAAACTTATTTTATAGTGCAAAAAACAATGTGTAATTGGATATTTTATTCTATAAAACATTAAAAAACAAATTTTTGCTATATAGATATATATCATGTTGATATCACCTGTTCCAAATATTACTCAATTTTTTTTATACTTATAATTACTTTCCATAAAACGTTATTAGATCATATGGACAACTAATAAAATCTTCATAGCATATATATTTTTTTCTTTTCTATTATATCCAATCTTAATTTTCTATTTTAGAGAATATTTTACTTTTATTTTAGGAGGGATATACATACTTACACATCCCCTTCACACTCAGTTGTAGAATAAGCATTTAGACTCAACAAATGAACCTATAGACCCAACAAGTTCAAAATTTTTATAATAAAATAAAAATAAATCTGGACAATTCCATATTTTTTAACATAGATTTTAAATTTAATTATTATTAATAAAAATAATTTAAAATAAATTTTTGTTAATTTTATTTTTATTATCTTTTGAATTTTTCAATTTTAATCTCATGATATGTATTGTTAAATAACTATTTTGATGCTGATATTATAGATTATGGCTACGGTTGTTATAGATTAAAGAGAGAATCTGCGGATGATTCCTTCCCATATGCTCATGATCGCTCTTTCTATGCACCCTTTGTCAATGTCACAGTCTACATGAGGAAGGGATTTATATTTATGTTTAATTTGCGCAGAATTTAGTAAGGATTAGTAGAAACTGTGAATTTTTTATAATTTCATTGTGATTTTTCATGTTGAATCTATATATATTTTTTAGAAAGAAAAAAAGAGTAATTTTTTATTTAAAAAAATGGTTACATAGTTTATAAATCTTGTAAATTTTAATTTTCACAGAAACAACTGAAGAAAAAAAAAACCCAACAAATTTCAATCAATTTTTCAGTTAATCACATAAGGCCGAAGAGAAAAGACACAAATAAATCATCGAAAAAACATGTAAGAGAAAGAGACGAGAGAAAAAAACATTGCTAAGTCATGTGGAGCAACAAAAAACTTATCAGTTGAAAAATGTGAGATCCCTTACTGAATCCATAGGTGCTAGAGGTTGTATCAAACATAGCTAGGAGCATCTAATTAAACTCCATGCTTAGACAGGTCATCAACCACTGAATTCTTCTCCCAATTGATACGGGAGAAAAAAATATGGCTAAATAAAAAATGAAAACGCAATATCTGTTGAGTCTAATGGTGCAGAGAGAGGATATCGAGAGTGTTGTAATCCTATGGGATCTTTTCCTATACAGATATGAATTCAGTTAGTTTATTGACAATTATATTCAGTTATGTAGACACAACTGATTTCTTGGAGTATATATGTAACTCAATGGTTTAATAAATTTACAACAGCAAGAACATATCATTTGAATTCAACAGTGGTATCAGAGCAAGGCTGGGAGGCACAGCGTAATGTAGCAATGCGAAGTGCCAACTTAATCTTTAGCGAACCATTGAACTGCATGGAGCAATCAACAGGGTTTTGTGGAGACTGCCAACCCTGATGGCATTTTTCTCTGTGTTTGAGAGTGAGAACCTGGGAGAGATTTTCTATTTTGGAGATCCAGAGACTGCTAACATTTTCCTCTACTGCGTTTGCAGTGTTTGATTGACAGAAACCCTCATTTCTGTTCCTGGCATGAATCTGCCAACATTTTTTTTAAATGGGATTTTTGAAGCAGAAAAATCTGTAAGTTTAAATCAATTTTGTTTTGGAAAAATTTCTCTTTGGAGCTACAAAAGTGCCACTTGCTGATTCTGTAAATTTAAAAAAGATTTTTTTTTTTTTTTTTTTGTGCGAGTGGTAATGGTAAAAATAGATTTTTTTTTAAAATAAAAAAGAGAGAGGAGAAATTTGTGTCTTTAATCTCTACTGAATCTGCAAGATTAAACAGAGTATTTTCTAAAGATCAGAGTACTTATAAGAGGAATTTGAAGTTTGGAAGTGATTAAAAAAAAGTTTATTTTAAGAGTGCCAGTGATTTAAACAGTTTTTTTTTTAAAATATGAACTCCTTGGTGTCTTTAATTGGGGTTGTCTTTTTCGAAAAGGAAAATTACCAGGAGTGGTTTAGGAAATTTAAAAATACTCTTATCTTTAATGATTTATGGGATGGAGTCTATGAAGGAGAAGGAGAGAATGCACCGCAGCAGCCCGATGAACGGAAACAACTAGCAATCTGAAAAAATAAGGATAAAAAGGCCTTTTCCTTAATCTCCACTTCAGTCTCACAGGAGGCAAGAAGATACATTATTCAGAGTAAAACATCTTATGATGCCATAAAAAAACTAAAAGAGCTTTATGATTCACATTCTGAATTGGAGATAATTCAATCTGGAAATGAGCGATAATGATCCTCTAAAACTTGCCTATGAAATTAAAGCCATCAATCATGAAATTGAATGTACTGGAGTTAAAGTTGATTTTCCGCTTACTGCCTTTATAAAAGCTCTTTACCCTAGTTATTCACACTACTTGGAATCTCTCCAAACTAGTGGGCAATTAAAAGATATAGATTTTGACAAATTAGTAGGGAAAATTGCAGAAAGAGAGAAGGATTTTAGCAAGAAAAAATAATCACATAGTTCTAATACCGAAACCCTATGTCTTTCTCAAAAAGACAAAAAACCTCAGGAGGAATATTTCAAAAATACTAAAGGTAATAGAGGTTGAGGTAGGAAGAATTATAGAGGAAAGGGGGGGGGGGGGAGGGGGCGCAGAAATATTCTGGGAGATAGATAGCAGAATGATCAACAAATTTTATTTTTTTTATTTTTTATTTTATTTTTTATTTTTATTTTTTTCTGATAAACTAGTTGTAAAATGTTTTAGATGTGGTAAAATTGGACATACTGTTGCAAATTATAGAATTCCCTAGGATAAAATTAATGAAAAAAGAGAACAATTGCTTGAAAATAAAGAGAACAATTGCTTGAAAATAAAGATCATATAATTCCAGACAAAGGACAATCTTCTAAGAATGCACATTATGTTGTCGCACATTGTAATTTCCACATGGAAGATGTTTTTAGTGCTTATTTTTCTTCATGGTATGACAGTTGGGTTTTAGACATAGGTGCCAGATGTCATATGAATTTTCGAAGAGATTTGTTTGATCAATTCAATGATAATATTGATGGAGTAGTGTATTTTGCTGATAAGTCCCAAATCAAACCATTAGGGATTGGTTCAATTCAGTTAAAAATTCATGGAATTTCAAATTATATTTTGAATGATGTTCTTTACATTCCATAGTATCAAATAAATTTGTTATCTCTTATACAATAAGACAGCAGGGACATTCCATTCACATATTTGATGGTAAAGTAGAAATTAGAAGAGAAACTCAAAATAAAATTGTAATGACTGGTGTGGAAGAAGATAAATTATTGAAGTTGCATGGTATGTCGTCTCTTGCATTGAACACAACTTATTTGGTTCAGAAAAATGATACTCTGTCCTCTTCTTTATTATGGCATGCACGCTTCGGTCATGTTAATTATGAAAGTATTCGTATTATGAAACAATAGGGGATTAAGGGACTTCCAACAGTTCCCAAAAAATTGATCCCATGTAATTCTTGTGTATTGGGCAAGCACACAAACAATCTTTTCAGAATTCTAAGTCTAGAGCTATAAGAAAATTAAGTCTCATACACTCTGACTTATGTGGTCCAATTCTTGTACCAATTGCAAATGGAAATTAATACATACTCACTTGTATTGATGATTATTCGAGGATGTGCTAGGTTTATCTACTTAAAGAAAAATCACAAGTTTTTAATGTGTTTAAAAAAATTAATCTCTTGATAACAAATGAAGCACAAATTACTATTGGTACTATAAGGACTGATGATGGAGGATAATATACTTCACATGCTTTTGAAACATATTTTCAAGAGAATGGCATCAAACACCAGACCACAATACCATATAATCCGTAACAAAACGGTGTTGCTGAAAGAATGAACTGAACATTGCTTAATATGGTAAGGTCAATGATGTTTTTTAAGAACGTAAAATTTATGTTTTGGGGAGAAGCTGTGCTCTGTGTAGAATACATTAGAAATCAGTTCCCTTCCTCTATCCTTAACAACAGAACTCCATATTAAATGTGGTATAGTCGTCTTCCTGCTGTTAAACATTTCTGAATTTTTGATTCCCAATGTTTTGCTTTGATTCCTAAACATTAGAAGAATAAGCTGAGTGAACGAAGTCGAAAATGTATATTTTTAGGGTATTCCATGACTTCTAAGGCATACCGATTGTATGAAGAAGAGAAGAAAAAGTTTATTTTGTCAAGAGATGTATTTTTCTTGAAACTGATAAAGGTTCCCTCACTATTGATAGACAACTTAATCAGATAGAAAAGTTTGTGTCTCAATTTTTTTATTATGAATCCGATAATATACTTCCCCATCCTAAAGGGGGGGTTCTTATATTGGATCAGTCTGTGAAGTTTCCTTCTCTTAATGATGATAATTTTGTTGCTGCTGATGAGGAATTGGTTGATGCAAGTGTTTCTATAGAAACAATGACAAAAATGGAAAGAACTGAGCCAGATGAAGAAGATAAGAAACTTCCTGAACAACTTCCTACACAACCTTTGCGAAGTTCAACTCGTATTAAAACATTTCCAAAGAAATATGATGAGTTTAAGGCTGGAATTCCTCAGGTAACTATTCTCATTGTGAATTTAATTTTTCTATGGATTGTGAACCTATTTTCTTTGAAGAAGCTGCTAGTTATGAACAGTGGAAAGATGCAATGAAAAAGGAATATGATGCTCTCATAAAAAATGGCACATGGAGGCTGGGGGATCCTCTTGCTGGAATCAAACCTATTGGTTGCAAATGGATTTATAAAACTAATTTTAAAGTTGATGGTTCGCTAGACAAGTACAAAGCAAGACTTGTAGCAAAGGGATATGCACAGAAAGAGGGTATCAACTATACAGAGACTTTTTCTCCTACAACTAAATCGGGCACTATTAGATTTTTGTTTGCTATTGTAGCTTAGAAATAATGGAAAATTCATCATATGGATGTCAAAACTGCCTTTTTAAATGGATATTTGAAAGAAGATGTTTGCATGTTTCAGCCAGAAAGTTTTTCCGTTAAAGGGAAAGAACAAAAGGTTTTCAAACTAATGAAGTCTTTGTATGGCTTGAAACAAGCGCCACAAGCATGGTATGAGAAGCTAACTGAATATATTCTTAAATTAAACTATAAACATTTTGGCCTAGATGATGCAACTCTTTTCGTTAAGAAAATTGGAAGATCAGTTGTATATTTAGTTGTTTATGTTGATGATTGACGATCACAGGAAACAATGATGAATACATATCATCTATAAAGAAGGAATTGAAATTTTTTTTATATGACAGATTTAGGTTTACTTAATTATTATCTTAGAATTGAAGTTGATCAAAAACCACAACATATTTTAATCTCTCAGAAGAAATATGTTGATAAATTACTGAATGTATATAGTATGATAGAATGTAATCTCGTTTCTACTCCAATGGAGTAGAATTTGAAACTCACTTCTGAAGAAGGAAAGTCGTTTGTAAGATCCAAGAAAGTACAGGAAACTTGTTGGAAGCTTGATTTATTTGTCTATTACTCGTCCTGATATAACCTTTGATGTCAAAATACTTTCCAGGTTTATGCATCATCCTTGTGAGGGGAATTGGGTAGGAGAAAAAAGAGTTTTGAAGTATTTAAAAGGAACTCAAACTTACAGCATCAAATATTCCAAAGTTTTAGACTTCCATCTTGCTGGTTATTCAGATTCAGATTTTGATGGAGATAAAGAAAATGGATTCTCAACTTCTGGATATTCGATGAATCTTGGATCATCAGCCATCAATTGGAGATCATAAATGCAATCTCTTCCTGCTGATTCTACCACCGAAGCTGAATATGTTGCAGCATCTCAAGCCACTAAGAAAATCATTTGGCTTCGAAACATACTTGAATATTTGCAGGAGAAACAAAAAGCTTCAACTCCTCTATTTTTCAACAACTCTTCTGCAATTCAGTTGGCCAGGAATCTAAAGTTTCATGATTGAACCAAACATATCAACACTAAGTATCATTTGATTCGACATCATGTAGAGGCCAAAAAAATTCATCTGACACATTGTCCAACTTCAGAACAAATTGCAAATATTTTTACCAAAGCATTAGAGTGTGAAAATTTTGAAAATTTTAAATCTTTACTTTGTATGTCAGATGTCCCTTCGAATTAAGGGGGAAATTTTATAATCCTACGAGATATTTTCCTGTACAGATATGAATTTAGTTAGATTATGAATTTAGTTAGGTTAGTTACAATTATATTTAGTTATGTCTACATAACTGATTTCTTGAAATATATATGTAACTCAATGGTTTAATAAATTTACAATAGGAAGCACATATCATTTGAATTAAACACAAAGAAGAAATATCTGATATCCAATCAATAAAAAAAACCAAAAAACCATATATACACATTGAACAAAAAACCAAAAAATCAAGAAAAAAAAAATCACCTCATTAGAAACTGCAAAACTTATAATATTTAGAGAACGCCTAGTAGAACTGGGGTGTTGGGCTTTCAAAATAATTTCAAACTCTACTGCCATGGATCCAAATAGAATGTGGCTAGTCAACAGTCAGTGGCTGGTAGAAAGCCTTGGATCTATGTCTCTGTTCCGAATTGTCACCCTCAGGAAGGACAACTGCTTCTTAGGATCAGTACAGTGGCAGAAAGACCCGCTCAGTAAATTTTGGTAGTTTTCAAAACGGTCGGGGGCTCTTCTTATGGGGACGGGTCTATAAAGCATCGATCCATGACCTCAAACGATCTCCTATAGGATTCTTAATGCTTTCCTGATCTCTCCCTCGCAGATAACAACATAACTCAAATTGTGTGCCCTCTCTCTTTGGCAAACTCTACTATGTTTTTTTAAAACCTAAACTTATGCATCACTTTGATGAAAAGAATAAAGAAGAACAAATTAATCGCAACTATTTGTGTATCCTTAAAAATCTATCCACAAATGTGCTAAACTTCAATACTAAAACTTTTTCTCAAAAAAACATAGACATTGGAGGACATTAAATTGTTAAAAATTTAAATTAGACAACAATACAAAAATTTAAATTTAATGAAATCTAACTAAACTAAATCATCTTCTAAAATTCTCTGTCAATATCAATAGTACTAATAATTACCTTATTGCAACATAAATCCAAGCTGTAGATCAAACGTTATAGAGTATTGTCATATTCCAATAGAAATATGGCAAATGTGCACTGTGAATTGCGTTACCAATCAACTTCACCACCTTTTAAATAACATTTCATAACTCGTATTATTGATGAATGTATTTACTGAGCAAGGTCCCGAAATACCATTGCAACCTCAACCATTGAAATAGTCTCAAAAGTAGAATAATAAACCACATAACCTAACCTAGACTAGGTACCAACTTAATCTAAATCTGATCTGTTCATATGTGGTTACATAGGCACAGGTTCAAGGACAGTTTCGATCACCAAATCCTTAATTTCATTGCTGGAAACGGAGTAGCCATCTCAGTAATTGTAGAAATGATGGAAACCTCTGCTTATTTCAAAAACATGTTTCTTGGAAAATATTGGAGCATTGTTGTCCAGTCTAAGAAGCTCCCAATTTATTTTTCTGATCATGTCTTAGATCATGCCGTTGATATGATGGAGAGAAACTGCCTCTGTTGATCGAGGATTATCTTTCATATAGCACGATATACATGAAGCTTCTTCTCCGTGAGCACTATCCACCTGTGTTTGTCATAAATCATTCAATTTAAGACCAAAATTAATGGTGTGTTATCTGAAAGCAGTAGGAAAATGCAATAGGATTATCTCGTATTCACATTTCATTTAACGCAGGAGGTGGTTTAGAATTACCTGGTAACACTGCATATCACCTCGTAATCTAAGGATGGAACATGCATAGTCATTGAATTTGGACGGGAAGTCAATTTCCTGCAGGATATGTTGTGGAAAGGGAATGTCCAATGTGAGTATCAGTTGCAATGTCGCTAAGCGATGACCACAACTAACTTTCTCGTTCTCGAAGTACTCATGAAACGTTGGAAGATAACTAGTGGAGATCCCCTCTGCCTCTTTAAGATATGCAGAAATATAAGCTTCCAATTGCACACGCACATAGCAAATTAGTGAATCACTACCTAGTGAAATAAAATACATTGCCATACAGTATTTGTTTATTGAAATTTATGCATATGTATTATTTATTATTGTCCATACAGCCTATCGAGCATATTTTAGTGTGTCTCGGCCTTGTGATTTTTGTGCCTCTTGCGCCATTTCATTTACGGTTTCGTAAAGCACCATGTACACTCCTTTCATATATTCTGGAAGACACTTAGTCGCGGACGGATCCCATCTGATCATATGTCGGTACACACATTTAATTTTTTTGTCAGTTTTGTTGATGCAAATACATTTCCAGGTATTTTTTAAAAAATCATTGAATTGTTGATCATCACCACCTCTTAACTGCAGCTGTGAAGAGTTGGAGCTCGTCCATTGTGTCGAAGGTGTCGTAAATATCATCCAAAGTCGTGACAAGATGACATATTTTGACAAAGCTAAGTGTTGAAATATTAACTTCAACTGCAGATGTGATCCAGAAGGACATCTACACAGAACTTAATTTTATTTTTCTTGCATGTTATCTCCCAATCAACTCCCACATTCAAAACCTGCAATTTCATTTCTTGTTCACAAACTGTAGCCATACTCCACATTTAACTTTGATGATTTACCACGCTATCGCCAGTATTTAAAATCTGTCCTCAATGCCATTAAAACTCCACCAACGCTATTGTATTCATCACCACTGCATTTGTTTTAAATTTTTGAACGAGCCCACGTAACTGAGGTCCCCACACCACCAACACAACAAACTCTCAACCAATCACAGCACGATCGCGTAGAAATGGAGTATGGTCAGCCAAGCCTCCATCTGGACCCGATAAGAATTTATAAATCGGATTTAATTTTTATCACGCGTCCATTGAGCTGACATCACAACATCCAGTTGGTACGCGATAATTTTTTGCAATCAAGTTTATTTTTGGTTTGAGATCCGGTGGGCTCCACCTCCAACCAATGGGAGAGTGATCACATGGATTTGGTGCCTTACGTCATCAGGGAAAATTGGTATGCGAAATCGTTTGCAAAGGGATTTAATTCCCATTTTGAAATCTGCGAAGGGTTTGTAACTTTGGATAAGGTTTAATATTTTTTATTAAAATGCTTACGACAAGTCTTAGTTTAAAAGGGTTTTGTTATAATATATGTTCCATTATATAATATATATATTATATACATTAAATATATATATATATATATATATATATATATATATATATATATATATATATATATATATAAAGACTTCAACACTTTTAATATATGGACATATATATATAAAGAAAAGTAAAAAAGGTGTAGTGCATTTTTTTTAATATATGCGCAGCATATGAATGTAAAGAAAATGTGAGGGATGTGTATTTTTTTTAACAATACAGTGAGTAAAAAAAACAGAGTGGACTGTATTTAAAAAAAGGAGACAGAGTGTGAAAGCAGAGAGTTTCTGAAATTTCCAGAACGCTGAAAAACAAGTTTTTATTACTGTGTGTATTTTGAGACAGAGAACACATTTGTGAAGAAGAACACTGTGTGAGCAGCAGTTGAATTTTATTGTAAATGCAAGAACAGAAGTTATGTGGCATCCTCCGCAATATATTTTTAAGTTTAATGAAATAGTTTCTTGTGTGCCATCTTTGTCCAGCAAGTTTTTTTTAATCTCTGTGTTGAGAGGAGGAGTTATTTTATTCCTCTATGTTGTTTGGGATCATTCAGAAATTCCAACATTGTATCAGAGCTAGTCCAGGCTCTTTGAAATTTGTCAAAGAAGTTGAAGGAAGAAGAAGGAGTTGTTGAAGTAGTTCTCCAGTAGTGTGAAGGCTCAGCAAAAGTCCAGGTAGTTGCAAAAATAGAGTTTTTTTTTGTGTTTAAAAAGTGCAGTCCAAAGAAGTCTTTTTTAAGACAAAGTTTGTCTCTTAAGCATAGAGAGTTTGTTTAAGAAAAAACACTGTCAAGTTTAGAGCATTGTTCATTATGCTAGTCATGGCAGGAGCTAGCACAAGCATGAGTATTGGAAATACTCAACTCCCATAGTTCAATGGGAAGAACTATGACTATTGGGCAATCACCATGATAGCCCTATTTGCCTCTCAAGACTTATGGGATCTTGTTGAAGATGGTTTTGAAGAACCAGCAGATGAAAATGCTTTTAATGCCTTAACACAGGCAGAGAAGGATTTGTTGAAGAGCAATAGGAAGAAGGACTCAAAATCCCTCTTTTATCTCTATCAAGCAGTGCATGAAAGTGTTTTTCCAAGGATAGCAGTATCCAAGAGGTCCAAGGATGCATGGAATACCCTCCAGATTGCCTATGAAGGTACGGAGAAGGTGAAGACAAAAAAGTTACAATTGCTAAGGAGAGACTTTGAAACTCTTTGTATGAAAGAGTTTGATAACATAGAATCATTCTTCACACATGTGATTGGGTTGGTTACCCAGATAAGGTCTCATGGAGAGGCACTTGAAGAAAGAAGGATAGTGGAGAAAGTGTTGAGGATCTTACCCTCAAGGTTTGATGTGATAATCACAACCATTGAAGAGACAAAGGATCTCTCAAAGTTTACTGTTGATGGGCTTCATACATCATTGATGACTCTTGAAAAAAGATTGGGAAGAACAACAAAATCATCTTTGGAGCATGCCTTCAAGACCCAAATGTCCTTTGAAAGAGGAAGAGGTCAAGGCAGAGGAAACTACAGAGGAAAAGGAAGAGGCAAAAGCCAAAACAGAGGAGGAAGAAATAGCCTTGAAAATGCAAGTGGAAGGGGTAGAAATCAAAATCAGAGCCAAGGCCAATGCAACAGCCAACAAGGTGGACAAAATCAAGCACATGGACAAAGGTATGATAAATCCCAAGTCCAATGTCATTATTGTAAGAAGTATGGCCATCATTCCAATGAATGTAGGAAGAAACAGAGTGACATGGGTAATAGACCTAGTGCTAATTTTACCAAAGAAAATATCAGTCAAGATAAATTGCTTTTAGCATGTAATATGGCTGAAGAAAAGAATGAAGATATATGGTATTTAGATTCAGGAAGTAGCAACCATATGACTGGAAACATCTCAATGTTTTCCATCTTAGATGAAAATGTAAAGTATCAAGTAACATTGGGGACAGACAGTAAGGTCTCTGTCATGGGAAAAGGTAGAGTGAATGTTTTGACAAAGAAAGGAGAAGGAAGATCCATATCAGATGTTTACTATGTGCCTGGTATGAAGTGTAACCTCTTGAGAATTGGACAACTCATTCAAAAGGGGTACAATGTTTTCTTTGAAGATGATGTATGCACCATCATGGATAAACCACCAAGAAAGCAATGCATTGCACAAGTGAAGATGATAAGGAACATAATATTCCCTCTCAGGATGAGAGCAAATTTGAAGAAAGGAGTTGAAATGGAAACCTTGACACAAGAGACTTATCAAAGAGAAGCAAAGGATGAAAACTGGTTATGGCACTTGAGATTTGGACATCTCAACTTTGGAGGTCAAAATTTGTTGCATAGGAAAGGAATGGTAAAGGGATTACCACTGATTGAGAAACCGGACAACCTTTGTGAAGGCTACATCTTGGGCAAACAACACAAAGAAAGCTTTCCATCAGGAAAGAGCATAAGGACAAAGGCACCCTTAGAAATTGTCCATTTAAATTTGTGTGTACCAATGCAAACACCATCACTAGCAAGCAGCCACTATATGTTGACTTTAATTGATGATTTCACAAGGAAAACTTGGGTTTATTTCTTGAAATATAAAAGTGAAGTGTTTGAGAAATTCTGCCACTTTAAGACTCTTGTAGAGAAACAAAGTGGGCAGCATATTAAAGTTTTAAGGACTGATAGAGGAGGTGAGTATATCTCAAAAGAATTTTTGCGTTTTTGCAAAGAAAATAACATACACAAGCAATTTACAACAAGGTACACACCGCAGCAAAATGGAGTTGCTGAAAGGAAAAATAGGACCATCATGGATATGGTAAGAAGTATGCTGAAGGCAAAACATTTTCCAAATGAATATTGGGCTGAATTTGTACATTGTACAACATACATTTTGAATAGATGCCCAACCAAAGCTATAATGAACAGAGTTCCAGAAGAAGCATGGAGTGACATAAAACAAGGTGTCACCCACATGAGAGTTTTTGGTTGTGTGGCTTATGCACACATTCCAGGTCAGCTAAGGAAGAAGTTGGATAGTAAGGGGGAGAAGTGCATATTTATTGGATACAGTGAAGAATCCAAGGCATACAGGTTGTATAACCCATCCACCAAGAAGTTTGTTATAAGCAGAGATGTGCAGTTCATTGAGGAAGAAGCCTGGGATGGAAGCACTGAGAAAACAGTGAATGTGAAGAGTTGTTTGTCTCATGATGATAATGAAGATGAAATGGCTGAAATACATCCCTCATTAGCAGCACTACCTCCACCAACACAAGTACAACAAGGGACACCACAAGCAGGTATGAGAACACCTTTGAGAAGTGATAACAGTGCTTCTCCAAGCACACCACAAGGAGAAGATTTGAGTGCTTCTACAAGCACAAGTACACCAAGTGAAAGAGGAAAAATATTTAGAAGTTTGAATGAGATTTATGAGCAAGATGTAGCAAATGAAGGTATGAACTCTTTATTTGCATTGTACTGTCATGTAGATGATCCTATTCATTTTGAATAAGCTATAAAAGATAAGAAATGAATAGATGCTATGGATGAAGAAATGAATGCAATAGAGAAAAATAAAACATGGGAATTGGTTGATCTCCCAAAGGCAAAGAAGTCATTGGAGTAAAATGGGTCTACAAGACCAAAAACAATGCTGAAGGTAAGATTGGAAGGCACAAGGCTAGACTTGTTGTCAAAGGCTACAAGAAACAACAAGGAAGAAACTATGAGGAAACTTTTGCACCAGTTGCATGAATGGAAATAGTGATAATACTGTTGTCCCTAGCAGCACAACACAAGTGGAAGGTTTACCAAATGGATGTGAAATTAGCATTCCTAAATGGAGTATTGATGGAAGAGGTTTATGTTGAAAAACCTCTCAGATATGAGAAAGAAGGCCAAGAGCACAAATTTTTCAGATTGAAGAAAGATCTTTATGGGCTGAAACAAGCACCAAGAGCATGGTACAGTAGGATAGATGCCTATCTACTGGAAAATGGGTTTGAAAAATGTGAAGGAGAACCCACATTATACATCAAGGAGAAATATGATAAGATGTTGATTGTTGTTTTGTATGTTGATGATGTGATTTTTATAGGTAATGATGCTTACCTCATTGAGAATTTTAAATCAGTCATGAAGGATGAATTTGAAATGATTGATATGGGATTTTTGAAATACTTCTTAGGAATATAAGTAGAGAAAAATGAAAATAAAAATTTTATGTCTCAAGCTAAATATATAAATGAAGTTTTCGAAAGATTTAATATGCAAGATTGTAAGGCAGCAATTACTCCTACAGTGATGGGATTGAAATTTAGCAAAGAGGACAACAACAAGGATTTTGATCCAAGCTTGTACAAGAGCATAGTTGGCAGCCTTATGTATTTGACTGCAACTAGGCTGGATATTATGCATGATGTGAGTTTAATTTCTAGATTTATGGAGAGGCCAAAGGAGGCACATTGACAAGCAGCAAAAAGAATTTTGAGATATGTGAAAGGAACAAAGAGGTATGGAATTTTATATACTGCTTCAGAAAATTCTGAATTGATTGGATATACTGACAGTGATTGGGCTGGAAGTATAGATGATAGGAAAAGTACATCTGGTTATGTTTTTCATATGGGTTCAGGAGCCATTTCATGGGCTTCTAAGAAATAGCCAGTTGTGGCTTTATCTACAGCAGAGGCAGAGTATGTGGCAGCTACAGCAGCAGCATGTCAAGCAGTTTGGATGAGAAGAATGGTGAGGAGTTTGTGTCATAAACAGGTAAAAGGCGCAAAAATTTATTGTGATAATAGCTCAACAATAGCATTGCCAAAGAATTCAGTGTTTCACAAAAGAACGAAACACATTGACGCCAAGTATCACTACATCACGGAGCTAGTGAAAAATGGTGAAATTGTTCTGAAACATTGCAGAACAGAGGAGTAGTTTGCAGACATTTTAACAAAACCATTGGGGCAGAAAAGTTTTAATTTTTTGAGAAAGTGTTTGGGTATGGAAGAAAACCCAGCAGTTGAATTTAAGGGGAAGTGTTGAAATATGTGATCTAGAAGAAAAACTGCAAAGAACTTAATTTTATTTTGTTTGCACATTTTCTCCCAATCAACTCCCGCATTCAAAACATGCAATTTCATTTATTGTTCACAAACTGTAGCCATACTCCACATT